>VMDR010029211.1:0-12839 GCA_007922815.1 Macrotus californicus | reverse complement strand
AGAGAAAGAAGGAGATCCTACCCTTTGCAACAGCATGGATGGAACTAGAGAGCATTATGCTAAGTGAAATAAGCCAGGCGGTGTGGGACAAATACCACATGATCTCACCTTTAACTGGAACATAATCAACAAAAGAAATCAGCAAACAAAATACAACCAGAGACATTGAAATTAAGAACAATCTAACAATGGCCAGAGGGGAAGGGGGATGGAACAGTGCGGGGAAGGGTTTCCAGGAAACACTATAAAGGACACATGGACATAACCAAGGGGTAGGGTGGGAGCGGGGGAGGGGCGTGGGATTGGCTGGGGTGGGGGTAGAGTGGTGGGGGAAAATTCAAACTGTAATTGAACAACAATAAAGTAATTTAAAAAAATTAAAAACAAAACAAAACAAAACAAAAAATTTAGGATGTCAAAAGAACCTGTAAAAAAAAAAAACTATTCAAGTGTGCATATAGTTTCATAGGATACATAAAAGAGAATGTTAGTTAGCCCTTTAAAATGTTTCCCTTAATACTGAGCCTGCATTTCTTCAGGCTGTTAAGGACACAACCACTGCACAGTATTGGTAGCGTAGGGTCACACCCGTAAAAAGATGTGTGAACCGAGACACTGGAATCATTGCAAAAGGCAGTCCTCATCATAATAGGAGTACCCAAACTAAAGCAGTGGAAATAAATGTAATATTTTAGCCTTATGTTGTGCCAAAATGGGTCCTGCAATATGATAAATTTGGTGTTAAGATAAGGAAGGACTTTAAATTAAAAGTTTGGCAACATGTAAGCCAGTAACAACAAAACAGGTGACACAGGTCTTCCTGGAACCCTGGAGTCATTCTCAAGTTCCTTCTACATTTTTTTGTGGTGTGCATGGCCCACACATGTTTTTAAGATCATACAGTGTTTATTGAACAGGTCACGTGACAAGAAATGAGGTGTTTTGAGTGCAGGACACATCACAGTGATGTTAGCTACGTGATGTTTTGCTTGAGAATGTTGGATGTAAAAGCAAGCATTTGAAGCTGGCCTTTGCCTCCGGTCCCAGGGTGAGTTACATAATATCAGTTGACATCTTCTTCCTGCTCCAAGAGCTACATCATAAATGCTGGCTTCTGAACAACATGTCTTAGAAAAAAAAATCCACCAGAAGGCTTTGATCCATGTCCAGGAGGCACTCATGCAAAAGTTCAGATTTATTTGCTCTTTCTATGAAATATGACAGTTTTATTAAGAAAAATATTTTTGAGTTATTACCACCACCTAATAATGTATTCTCATACTATAATGTGTTATAGGATTGAAGGAAAAAGATGAAGAAAATTTGGTAACCATCTCAGAAATATCAGAAAGTGCTAGTCATTAAAGTATCACAAAGGGTTATGCACACTTGTGTTGCAAAATCAACTTTGCAAGTTTCTATCACTTAGAAATTTTCATTTTGCATTTTCCAGTGAGATGATATCTTTAAGTCGTTCTTTGCATGTTCAACTGTTCTCACTGCACATGGTAAGAAATAATGTATTAGAAAAATAACAATTGGAAATGAGTCTGTAACTGTGGAATTTGTCACTTCCTAATTTTGTTTTTAATAATTAACATGACTTTCAGCAATTTGAGAAATCTGACAGACAAAAAAACTAAATTAGCAATCAAAATAAAACAAACCGATTTAAAAGTTTTTTCTTAGTGACCGCGGGACATACCGGCATGTCTGGTGGTTGTGTTTAATCAACTGCAGAGAAACCCTGGTGAAATATGAAGGCCCAACGTAGTCCATGCTTCCATTACAGCTAAATATCATTTATTAATTTAAGTTCCTGAGGACAAAATGTGTTTCTGAGGCTACTTAATAAGTTCCATATTTCAACCTGTATACCATGTAAGGTTATACTTTAAAAATAAAAAAATTAGAATTATCTATTTCTTTTAGGGAAGCTTTTACATTCAGTATTATAGTAAAAACGGATTTAGATGAAAGACTTATGATTACCCTTTTTTAACCAATATATTTTTTCCTTTAGGATACAGATAAACATTGATAGAAAAAGTCAAAGTTTTCTAAAATTATAGTATGATGTTATACCATATTAAAAATAAATTCATAGATTGAATTTATTTATTTTTAAGTATATTTTGTTGATTATGCTATTACAGTTGTCCCAATATTTTCTCTCCTTTATCCCCCTCCGCCCTGCACTTCCTCACCTTCCAGCATCCCCCCCACCTCAGTTCATGTCTGCGGGTTGTACATATAAATTCTTTGGCTTCTCCATTTCCTTTACTATTCTTAACTTCCCCCTGTCTATTTTGTGCCTATCAATTATGCTTCTTATTTTCCTTTTTTTTATTGTCGTTCAAGTAGATTTAATTTAAATAGAGCTATTCAAATTGTGCCTTACTGCTTATTTCTACAGCTGCATTTCAGTAAAGCACAGTAACTGTGACAAATATTGCAAAAGCCCTGACTCTGAAAGACATGGGTTCAAGTACTGGCTATACTGTACCATTCCTAAGGTAAGTATGGAAAAGTTGCTGTAAATCTTAGTGCCCATTTCCAGCACTAAAACTTAACCCCGGTTTCGGTGAAGGAGGATTTTCCCTGAGCACACCTTTGCCCTCTTTCCCCATTGTCCCTCTCTGTCCCACCATTCAGCTTAACCCTTCTCTCTATTGCAATCAGATTTTCTACAGGTGGCGCAGCAGCAATTTCTCCATGCAGGCATGCAAAGGATTTCCCTGGCCCGTTCTGTGACTAGTTGATTAATTCTCCCTAATTCTAAGGTGCAGTCCTAGAAAATCTACTTGGATAATAGACCTAAAGCCACATGCTGCAACCTGGCCTCCATCAATTGAAAAAAAAAGTCATATATTAGCCTCCATCTTTATTTTTTGCTTTATTTCTCCACTTACGAACCCAAGAATGAAAGGGAGGCTATTATTTGCAGGCCCTCTTTTTATTTCTTTTTTTAAAGTATATTTTATTGATTATGCTGTTATAGGTGTCCCATTTTTTCTCCCATCTATCTCCCTCCACCCTGCAGCCCCCTCCCTTCAGCATCCCCCCACCTTAGTTCATGTCCATGGGTTGTACATATAAGTACTTTGGCTTCTTCATTTCCTACACTATTCTTAACCTCCCCCTTCTATTTTGTACCTGTCAATTATCAATCTCCCTCTTTTCCCTCCCCACTGATAATCCTCCATGTAATCTCAATTTATGTGATTCTACAACTGTTCTAGTTGTTTGCCTAGTTTGTTTTTGTTTTTGTTTTTTTAGGTTCAGATGTTGATAGTTGTGAGTTTGTTGTCATTTTACTGATCATAGTTTTGATCTTATTTCTATTTCTTGGATAAGTCCCTTTAACAGTTCATATAATAAGGGCTTAGTGATGATGAACTCCTTTAACTTCACCTTATCTGGGAAGCACTTTATCTGCCCTTCCATTCTAAAAGATAGCTTTGCTGGATAGAGGAATCTGGAATGTAAGTTCTTATTTTGCATGACTTGACTACTTTCCAGTCACTTCTTGCCTGCAAGGTTTCATTTGAGAAATCAGCTGATAGTCCTTTGTAGGTAACTTTCTCCTTTTCTCTTACTCTTTTTAAGATTCTCTCCTTATCTTTAATCTTGGGTAATGTAATTATGGTGCATCTTGGTGTGTTCTTCCTTGGATCCAACTTTTTTGGGACTCTCTGGGCTTCCTGGACTTGCATGTCTATTTCCTTCACCACATTGGGGAAGTTTTCTTTCATTATTTTTTTCAAATAAGTTTTCAATTTCTGGCTCTTCCCGTTCTCTTTCTGGCACCCCTATGATTTGGATGTTGAAACATTTAAAGATGTCCTAGAGGTTACTAAGCCTCTCCTCATTTTTTTGGATTCTTGTTTCTTCATTCTGCTCAGGTTGAATGTTTATTTCTTCCTTTTGTTCCAAATTGTTGATTTGAGTCCCTGGTTTCCTCTCCTTCACTGTTGGTTCCCTGTATATTTTTCTTTACTTCACTTTGTACAGCCTTCACTTCTTCCTTTATTTTGCATCTGTACTCAATCATTTCTGTGAGCATCCTGATTACCAGTGTTTTGAACTCTGCATCTGATAGGTTGGGTACCTCTTTCTCGATCTGTTGTTTTTCTGGAATTTTTATTTGTTCTTTCATTTGGGCCATATTTCTTTGTCTTGGCACACCAGTTACATTGTAAAAGGTAGAGCCTTAGGTATTTGCCAGGCCAGGGCAACCCTCTTTGCTGTGTTGTGGTGCTGTCTACAGGGGTGGGGTCAGACAGGGAACAATGCTGCTTGTTTGGCTCTTGCCTTGCTCTCAGTCATTTCCCTTGCTACCCACAAGCAAATTGGGCCTTTCTGGTGCTGATTCCCAGGTGAGTTGGTTTGTGTACATTCTAGGACCCTGTGGGTGTCTCCAAAAGACTTTTCTGTGAGACTGGGAGTTTCTCCCACTGCTGCAATCCCCATAGGTTTTTATAGCCAAAGGTCTTGTGGCTTTAGTTTCCCATGCTGGAATCCTGGGTTGTGCTGTCTGTCTCACTCCCCAGCTGTTCCTCCTAGCTTATCCACATGCAAATGTGGGGCCCTCCAGTCTGCCAGCTGCCACCTCACCCATCAAGTCCTCCAGCCTCTGCAGTGCCATGCATCCTCTCCACCCCCGCTTCCTGTCTCTGCCCCTCCTACTGGTCTTGGTGAGTGTTTCTTCTTTAATTCTTTGGTTGTTAGATTTCCATACAGTTCAATTTTCTGGCAGTTCTGGTTGATTTCTGTTTTTAAATTAGTTGTTATCCTTCTTTTGGTTGTATGAGGAAGTGAAGCATATCTAACTATTCCTCCATCTTGGCTAGAATGCCTGCAAGCCCTCTTGACTATTCATTTTTATCTTTTTGTTTGTTTGTTGTTGTTGATCACCTAGTCCTCACCAGCCATTACTACAGCTGTGTTTCAGAGACTCATTTCATTCTCCCATCTACCCTAGTAGGCAGACACATTTAGCCTATGTTTAAAATGTGGAAATGAAGCTTATCAAAGTTTACTAACTTGTTCAAGGTAATAAACTTAATAGTGGGAGAAGTAGATTTAACCTGGGTTCGTTTAACTTCAAACCCCACTCTGTCCTTCTTGCTACACTGCATTTCATAGTGTATGGATGGCCCTGTGCAATGCTTGGTATTAAGGGGTAGTCAATAAACTTTAGGGCTCTGAGTTAATTTTCTATTGTGATGTAACAAATTGCCCAAAATTAGTAATTTGAAACAACACACATTTATTATCTTGAAGTTCTGCAGGTCAGAAGTCTGGGTAGGTTTGGCTGAGTTCTATGCTCATAGTACCACCAACTTTCAGTGGGGATGAGTTCTCCATAGAGGCTCTGGGAAATAGTCTGCTTTCAAGTTCACACAGTTGTGCCAGAATTCAGTTTCCTGAAGCTCTAGGTCAGCTGGCTGTCAGCTGTAAACTAACTTCAAATTCTAGAGATCATCCACATTCTTTCTCACATGGTCCACTCTTCTGTCACTGAGCACAAAAAAGCTCTCTGCTTTTAAGAACTTTGTGTAATTATACTAAGTCTACCTAGGTAATCTAGGACAGTCTCCCTATTTCTTAGAGTTAAGTGATTAGTAACCTTAATCATATCTGTAGAGTGCCCTTTGCTATGTAACCTAACATATTCAAAGGCATGATAAGATAACTCATCATATTTAGGGCCCCAGGTATATGGGAGGGAAATCTCTGGGTGAGGGAGGTCATTCTTAGAATTCTTCCTACCACAAATTCTTTGCTATGAGAAATGATGCATTAGTTTTCTATCACTGCCATAACAAATTACCACAGATTCAGGTCTCAAAACGGCACGAATTTATAGACTTCTGGTTCGTAGATTAGAAGTCTAACTGGTCTCTCTGGGTTAACACTAAGATATCGTCAGGGTCGCAATCTCTCCTGGACACTCTCGAGAAAAACCTATTTCCTTGTCTTTTCCAGAATCTCAGGGCCACCCATTCCTTGGCTCTGGCCTTCTTTACCCGTCTTCAAAGCCATCAAATTTACATTTCTGTGGCAAATCTTCTTCAGTCATAGATCCTTCTCCTTTTAACCACACCTGGAAAAGTTTATCTGATTTTCGAAGGATCCATCAAATTAGATTGGGCCTAACCTATTAATACAGGGTAATCTCTCCATTTTAAGGTTCTTCATTAATCAATTCACAAATTCCATTCTGTAAAGTACGTTAACATATTCACAGATTCTGAGGATTAGGATGTAGACATTTTGGGGGAGCAGGGTGGGTAGTATTCTACCTACCCAAAATGATGTTAGTACAGATAAATTTTAATCCAATATCCTGAGTTTAAATGATATCAAATTATGTTTATTACCAAATTGTTCAACTTATTATTACCAACAAAATATTCATATTTTAAAAATACTTTAAACCTTTTGTAAGCATTTATGACTTTATGAATTACTTAGAATATATAATTAACTAGAGTACACATTCTTCGTGCATCATTGTTTATATGCTCAAATTGTCCCACCCAAAGATTAACTCTATTTAAGTTCAGGTCTGATAGTTTCAAATCATTCCCTTCACTGCAGTTGAGGGCTATCATCTCCAACACCCAAGATCTGAATCACTCATGCAAGGTATCCTTTCTGTTTTTACTGCTTTTTCCACTATTCATAATAATTCTTAAAGTTTCCCTTTCTTTGTCTCAATAGTGTATTCAAGATTCAAGTAGCAATTTAACAGAGAGCGTGCTGGGGCCAGAAATTATTTTTTGACATTGAAACCACTCAGACTTCCTCACAACTCTTATATCCAACCTACATTCAGTGAAAAAAAAAAAAGCTTACAGTCAAAAATGGAATGAAGATTGCACTTGTCATGTTTTCTCTAGCTGTGGAAACTTAAGCACAGTTGGAAGTTAAAGCCCTTCTGGCCATTACCATCCTGAGCTCACACTTTCTCTAAGCTCACTAAGCACACCCTCTCCCCTAAATTCCTCCGAATGGCCTGCCACTTCCATTCCTTCAGTTCTTATTCTTGAATGCATCACACTGAGCGACCCTTTACATGGATGTCTTCCCTTTTCTACGATGGTGTAATTCCTCTCTTCTATTATGGTGTTCCAGCCGGAAATCTTCAGACTTCATTGTTGTAGTGATTGTTTAATTTTTTTGACGAATTAATTGAAAGCCCATGTATTTGAAAGGTACTGATAATCTATTTAATTTACACTATTGGAATTATAATGCATGATGATGATAGTATGTTCTACTGCCAAAACGTAAGGATTTGATAGACATCATTGAGAAATTTTGAATCCGTTCTTTTCACTTTTAAGTATACGAGGCAGCTTTAGCCTATAGATGCTGTCAGTCTTAGCATAATGTTATTTTCTGGGAAAGCAGCTTACCAGCATTTTTATGTGCTTCTTGTATTAAAATAAGGGTATGAGATAATTGTGCTTAAAAAATAACAAATCGTTTTGCTCATTAGCTGAATGAGTGTGGAAAATGACTCATCAGTTCATGAATTTGTCATGATGCTATCTTTCGTGTCAGCCGGCAGTAAGGTCCAGATTAGTGGAGTCATAGCAGGAGGCCCAAAAGATGACAGAAAATTGCTGTTAAAAATGACTTGAAAACATTTTAAGTTTGTTCTTCTTTGGCAAAACAATGTAGTCAGCCAATTGCTGAATTATCTGCATGCTGATGGCCTCTTCCTGAATTACACTCCGTTTGTAGAAACAGGACGCATTTTTGTTTTACACGGACAGGACAGAAGGCCGACCAGCTTGAACTGGATTTTCTGTGAAAAACTGCCCAGCACCCCACTGCTGTTAAATGTGTCATTAACCTTCTACCTGGGGTGTTTATTACCTTAACTTAGACAATATTCACAAATGCCCTTATCAACATAATGAGGTCAAGGCCGCAATCAATGTCTGCTGAGCTGTCTCTTGTATCTCGAAAGTACAACTGCTTTTTAAATCAAAATCTATCATCTGGGTTAAAAAGAAACAGAGAGCTACAGAGCTAAATGGTACCAAAAATCAGTGCTACTGATACTTACCTCTCTCAAAAAAGGATACAAAAGTTGGGTGACCACATAATTTATCTGCTAAGGATACTTTTTTAGAATAAAAGGGAGTACTACTAACAGTTACACTGGAACAGTTATGTGTAAACAAGGATCTTCTTGGACAAACTGGATATATGATTACCCTTTGCTTAAGAAAAAAAAATCTTAAAAACAATATTCTATTCTTGGCAGTTTAACAATGGTTAGAAGTTTCCAATTAGGGTTATAGTTAAAACTTTGAGCCTAATGAACCTCCTGAAACTTATTCAAGCAACTTGCATTAGTCTATATTGCTTTTTATAACTTCAGAATTTTAATCCTACCACACCCCAAAACAATCAAAGCAAATAACATTCCATTGGATGGATGGGAATGTTTTCTTATTTTTTTAATTATTGTCACTTTTTAAAAAATATTTTTTTATTTATTCTTAGAAAGAGGGAAAGGGAAGGAGAAAGAGAGAGAGAAACATCAACGCACGAAAGAAACATAGATCAGTTACCTCCTGCATGCTCCCCATCCAGGTCAGGGCCTGCAACCCAAGCATGTACCCAGACTGGGATTTTAACCAGTGACCTTTCACTTTGTGAGCTGATGCCCAACCAACTGAGCTACAATGGTCAGAGTAAACTTACTGTCTTTTTTAGTTTAATTTTCTTTGGATTCACAAGAGGTATCCCAAAGATTAGAAATATTTCTATATCACAACCTCATTTCAACAAACTAGGCAGTATGTGATCTTTTACCACTTAGAACTCTGATTTCATTTTGGAAGCAAAATATCTGATCTACAGGTACATTTAAAAGGAACCTTTACACAGTAATGCTCCTTGTTCCATATCTTGATCTGGGTGCTGGTTGCATGTAGATTATATATATATATATATAAACTATATATATATAGTTTTTTTGCCAAATTTTCAAACTGTGCAGTTGGGATTTGTGCCTTGACAATATATAATTATACCTCCTTTAAAAGCTACTGTTACCCTGCAAAGACTTACAAAAGTTAATTGCTAGTAAATATTTTGGGATTTCTGTGCATTTTCATCTCTGTGCCAGGCTTTATTCTAGGCACTGGGGATGAAGTGGGGGACATGTGCGTCAAAGGCCTTGCTTCAAAGAACTAAATTGTAGTGGAATGAAAGAGAACACAAACACGAGGGCAAGAGGGAATAATATCACATAGTAATTAGTCCTAGGAGGAAAATTCCCGAAGAGGTGACATTTGGGTGAAGAGCTGAGTAAACAGAAACTGAGTCGCAGTCCAAGCAGTGGGAGAGGGACTCTTGGATATGGAAACATATATAGTATTTTCAAGAGACACAAAGTACATTGATTGGGACAAAGGGGAGGGAGGAATGTAAGGCTGGAGAGATGGGCAGGTAACAAACAATGCAGAGCTGGGCATGGCTCTATAACTCAGTGAATTATAACCAGGAGCCTACAATTTTTTGAGTTTTAAGTATAGTTTCTACACCTCTGCTTTCATCTGCCCTACAAATAGGCAAAATTTGTATCCTGTGATTTTTTTCAATATATTACGATATACATTCTTTCCCAAAAGAAATCTGTACCAAGGGACAGCTAGTAATCTTTCTGGATCTTTCTAACAGAGTTCAAGTCACAGTAAAAAGGGGAGAACTAAACTGGTAACTGTGGCTCAGCAATTATTTCTGTTTTTCATACCTCTCAGTTGAAGCTCATAGTATCATTTTTTAGATGAATCCCCTTCACAGACCTCAAAAAATCATGGACTCAGGGGGTACATATGAACCCGGGACATTATTGCTTCAGATTTTCAAAGATAATTAAAAATGAATCCTAAAGAATAATAAAATGTATTTATTCCTAAAAAGAGATGGTAAAATATAACTTGCAGGGGACTTAAGTTTCGTACATGATTATTTGAGAGTAGAGATATTACATCAAAGTTAACATTTTCCCTTAATCAGAATTATAATAAGCATTTTAAAAATATTCAGTACTTTTTAAGGAATAAAAATTAATAATATAGGAAACTGCATTTTTTAAAAAAAATTTTGTTTCATTCTGTGTGTCAATGTGTCAGGCTATGCCAGTTTAATCTTCAAATGGAGATTTAAGAAACTGAATATCACCCATTTCAGGAAATGATAACACCATATTCCCTCTTTTAAAAATGCCAACATTTTAATGCCCATACATATTACAAATGTTCAGCTGAAAACATCAACATGTTATTAGCTTGCTAACGGCGTCTACATAGATGTAATGTGACAATATTTATCGAATGATTGAATGAATGGATATGGCAGGAGAACATGTGTGGAAGGGCCTGTCCTTTGGGCAGGTTTGTTTACCAGTGTGGGTAAAGATGGCTCTTTGCACATGGAGGTACAGCAAATTGTACTGTGGAATTATCCTTCTCAACTGTAATAATAAATAATTTTCAATGCAAATGCTCCACAAAGAAGGCTAATGCTGTTCGATTTGCTGTTTAGATTTTACCATTTGGGGCTGCCAAAACTATTTAAAGCCTCACAGGATCCTGCTTATGATAGGCCAATGCAAATTTGATGATCCATCCAAATATATAGAGATGTCGTTTTAATGGTGCCATCATTATTGGAGCTGTCCTCTACACAGAAATTCTTAGCCACCAGTAGTAAATGACAGATGTGTTAATTAAGAGACTGAGGCAAAGCCAAGGTTGATGTTCTAATAAACAGGTCATTAACTTTGGTAATGACCAATTTGAGAAGATGATTGTTATTACAAACTATTTTCCATGAGTTATGGGAGCAACTGTATAACTCTGGAGTACATTCAGTGGTCAGATTATTATAACAGAGAGTCTTCTAAAACAATGGATATTTCTAATGTGTCACTTTGCCTATTTATAACTTTGCACATTTGCAAAATGTGGTGATTTTACATAAAGCAAACTTACTAAATGTTTAATTGAGTATGTTTACATAAATAATTGGCCTTTCCTTTGAGAGTCAGATATAAAGCTTTGTCAATAGTAAATTTAAGATTATACCTACATAAACTTGCTACCATGTTAGAATAGCAACTCTTTTCAGAGTTCACAAATGATAATTAAATAGAGCGAAGAGATGTAATGGAAACTAGAATCATATGATAAGTACAGTGGAAAGAATTTTAGAAGTAATATTTTCCTCTCCTTGAACTATTGTAAGAATTCCCTCCATAATATTTATTGTAACTTGTTAAAATTTTTCTGCCTGAGCTTCAAAATAAGAATTTTTTCCTCAGAAGTGATTCCAGTCAAGTGGGATAGCTTTTCTTACAAAGTTCTTCCAGACATGTAACTAATTTCTGCAGAAAATGTGGATGATCTTCATTTCATAAAACATAAACTTAAAGGTACAGGCACACTTTTAGGTCTTTGCTAAACCCTCCCTTTTCTAGTTATATGCTAGACATTTCCAACCATTTCTCATGTGGCATGGCTTACAGATCCCGCACTGTTTTTCCTTGTCTATTTCCACACTGGAAATTAGAAAAGCTAAATATCCACATTGCCTCGTAACTCTGTAACTAGAAGTACCCATTCTCAGTCAGCTTGAGCAATGATATGTAAACAAAAGTCTACTAAGAACTTCTGGGAGATACACGCTTCCTTAGACCAAGTTCTCAGTCTCTCCTTCTTAAATGTGAACAGGATAGCTGTATCTGAAGATGCTACGCTGCAACTCAAAAGTGCCTGCCTAAGGACAGAGTACCAATGTGCTAAACATGGCATACTGAAAAGATGGAAAGACTGTAGGTAGGTCTTTGAAAATATTATGGAGTGGATAAGCCCACGTTAAAACCTCACAATTTTATAATGTGAAAAAAAATATCATAAACATGTATACGTAAGACATTGTTCATTGAGTTTTAATTCTTTTTCATGGTGGTTAAGGGATTTGAGTAGAATTTCTTCTTGGTACTTTCTTTGGCTTCTCTCCAATCTTTATTCACTTACAAAGGAAAGAGTCATACTTTGTGATAAGCCACAAAGCATTCCCAGCAAGCCACAGATGGACTGGCCCTTCCCTGTACATGGCACAACCTGCGAGTACTTCCCACACCATTCTCTTTAATCTTACAGTGCCTTTCTTTAACTGAAGCAATGGTCTGAAAGTCTATCCCACATCTGTACTGTATGAATTACCTGCTGGGAGCCTTCGTAGGCTCTCTTAAATTCCCATGCTCACAAGACTAGTATAGGCAACATGTGATATCAGTAGACTCAGAAAAAGACTCAGAACAGGACAAATCATGTCCACGTGGCAGTGCTGGGCACTCAACTCCAAAGAACATCCTCATGGCAGTTCAACTACCAGTTCCAGGTGTCAGGAGAGAAGATCCTCATGAAACAGGTGCTACCCTCACTTAAAAGCTTCTGCTACGTGGCCTTTCCAGAAAGAAGAATGGTTAAAATGTGAATAGTTGAACTTTTTTGAAAAGTTGCCTCAGGACCATATAGTTCCATCTATACTCTTTCACATGAGAAAAATAAGGTATAAGGATATTAAATGACTTTCCCCAAACATAATGTTACTTAAAGGAGATGCTTGACTAGAACACAGGCCTCCTAACTCCTAACTCAGTGTTCCAAATAACCATGTTCCTTAAGATATAGTAAATAATTTTGTGTCATTGTACTTGTATTTGATTGGTTGGTTGATTGTTTTTTTCCTCTCCAGAGTTTAATCCAAAAATATAAACACACTAAATCTTCTTCCAAGTT
>VMDR010029210.1:0-12833 GCA_007922815.1 Macrotus californicus | reverse complement strand
AGCCAGCAGTGGCCCTTTGGCCATATATGAAAGCCTTTGTTTTGGGGACCTTTTCTGTCTGTTTATGCCCTGTAGTTATTCATTAATTGATTTCATTGATAGGCACTTACTGTTTGCACTCTACTTCCTTAAGTTTCCTTTGCATGGTTTCTCATTTTTAACAAATAGATTTTGGGACACAGCCTAACAAATATAAGTAAACTTATGGGGCAATGGACTAGCATATTTGAACTCTGATGTCCAGCCAATCCCTGCAACATACCCCCTTATCACCCTCCCACCCTCAGCCCATCCATTCTTGATTTGAGAGCTTTATCTGTATCAAGAACAGGACATGTCAGTTTGTGCTCTCGGTATTTATTAGAATTAGGCTGAGCCAAGAGTAACTGAAAAATTCCTAATGAGAGTGTTGTGTCTACAATAGAATTTGATTTGTCTCTCATGTTTAGGAAGTCCAGATTTAGGCAGTTCTGGGCAGATCTGGCATTGCACAGGGTCAGACACCTGGGGTCCTTGACCATGTTGTTCTGCCAAGTATGGCTTCTATGGTGGTTTAGAACCATGTCCAAATATTCTTCAACAGTCCTTGCAACCAGGTGGCTTCGAATTCCTCTTTCCTTGAATATAGTCCTGACTCTCTCTTCTAATGAATTGAATGAGGCAGATACTGAGTGACTTCTGAGGATAGGCTGTAAAAGGGGATATGGCTTCTAAATGATTCTTTCTCTTGCCTCCCCTCACCGCTGCCCCAAGGTCTTTGGAACCTTGAGCTACCGTGTAAGAAGTTTGGTTGTCCCAAAGCCAGCCACCGTGTTGGAGATGCTCGAGATGTCCAGGTATTCTGGGCCTTTCACTCCCAGATGTTGGAGCCCAGGCACCAGACATGCAACAGTGAGAAAGCCTTTACATGATTCCAGCCCCAGCCACCATCTAACCACAAACATATAAGATCAAGAATTGTTGAGCTGAACCCAGGCAACTCCCAGGACAATGAAAAAAAAAAGAAAACCCCACAAACCTTCAAATGATATTGTTTTAAGCCGTTGAGTTTTGGAATGATGTGTTATGCAGCACTAAATAATTGATTCAGTTTTTATTCCCAAAGTCACTTCATGGACCAAGATGGCTTCCAGAGCTTAAAGTTCATTGACTGAAATGCTGACTGGCCTGGATAACCCCAGGCATCTGATTGCTATGCAGATGGCCAGACCCACTTGTCTAGATGAATGTCTGACTGTTCAGATCGAGGGACCACATATTTCTGCTCCTACTGGAGCCTGCTGAGCCCACTGTTCCACTTGGGGACAGCGTTCCTGAGGGCAGAGGACTCTTTGGAGCATGTGATGGGGCTCTCTGAGGTTTTGTGGACAGTGACGTGCCTGCTGCCTGCCTTGACAGCATCTCCCCATCCCTACACTAGCTTCTTGCTCACAGCCCCTAGGTGACTTGGTACATGTGGTTGACATGGAGCCTCTCCATTTCCTGCCTCCCCTCCCCTCTGGCCTCCTGGCTTACAACCAAGTCTTCCTGTTTGTGGGGCTGAGGGCACTGTGGCTTCACACTGGCTTTCTCTGGCCCCTTCCTTTCCCCCAGGGACAAGATTTGGGGAGCAGGGCAGGAGAGACAGTGGCCTTTATCCCTTATGATGCAATGAGAATGGTACTAGACTGAAGACCTGGCTGTCATTCAAGCTTGGCTACTAATTGGCCACGAGACTTGGCCTATTCCTTTACGCCTGGTCCAAGTTTTCTCATCTACAAAGCCTTCACAGGTTCTGACTTTGTGATTCTATAATATTTGAGTGTCCTTGTTATCATAGGCTAGGCTATTCGAAGGATCTGAAAGAAATTGTATTCGTTAGTGATCTTTCCATTGTAACCCTAATTCAAACCAATGTTAGTAAAAGGGAAAATTTATTGATTTATGTTACTGAATGGTCCAGGGGTAACCTACTTCAGGTATTCCTTGATTTAGGACCTAAGTATCACACCAGCATCCACTCTTTGCTTTGTTTCTTTGGATGGGCTTCAGTAGCTGCACACAGAGGTTGTTCCCTGCACCCCCCATCCAAATCTGTGGAACTTCTAGCACCCTGCTACTGCCTCTTCCCACTGCCTCGCCTTAGTTGTAGCCATTGTGCCCTAAGCCTTGCACTCCCCCACAACAAAACCAAGCCCAGAAAAGAAACCATGTCCCAGCATTCCCAGCAAATGTCCTGACACTCACTCTGATGGGAACGATTCAGTCTTGTGTACCCTCTGATTAAGTCAAGCAGGCTGATCCCTAGCATTGGGGGTTCAGCCAACCCCAACTCCCCAAACTGCCTGGTTGAGAAAGGGAGAAAATGGATACTGATAGAGTGTGGGGGGAGGGCAGGGCAGTACCTATTCTCAAATATCTTACTCAGAAAGCAGGTTTATACTGAGGACACAAAGAGCCGGACTCTAAGTATCCTTCCTAAAGTGCACAGGAGTTCAGCAAAGGGGAAGCTCCATCTGAGCTCAGCAGCTGGTGGGCAGGGGGGCCAGCGCTTCTTGGAAGAGGCAGGACTAGTATGCTGAGGAGAATTTGCATGAGCAGGAGTCTTGTGGGGGAGGGCAGACAAGGACCTTCTGATGTATGGTTCACAGTCCTGCATCTCTTCTCAGCCCAGAATCTATGTTGACTGGAGTTTTAACAGGTTGTAGTTACAGAAGCAAAAGAGAAACCTTGTTCTGGTGTCATGGGTGAATTGTGCTCCCCAAAAAGTCCTATGTTAAAACTCTAATCCTCAGTACTTTAGACTGTGACTGTATCTGAGGCTAGGGTCTTTAAAATGGGGTCACATGGATAAGCCCAAATCCAATCAGACTGGTATCCTTATAAGAAGAGAAGATTAGGACGCAGACACATGCACAGGGAAGACATGTGACGACACAGGGAGTAGATGGCCATCTACAAGTCAAGGAGAGAGGTCTCAGAAGAAATCAACCATGCGGACATCTTGAACCTGGGCTTCCAGTCTCCAGAACTGTGAGATAATAAAACTCTGTTGTTTATGCTACTCAGTCTGTGGCTCTGTGCTATGGCAGTCTGAACAGACTAATGCAACTGGTTTCAAAAATTACCAGGAACCCCACCTTCCCAGGGAGCTGGCTTTCCTACCTGGAGCCTGCTGTGCTCTCAGTATGATGCCATCCCAAGGCCTCTCTCTTACCTTCCTTCACACCAAAGTTGATACCCTAACAGCAGGAGCCTCACTCACAAAGCCTTCTTAGATGCTGCCAAGTTATCTTAATCCTGAACTGCTTTTTGGTCACCTGCTCTAAACTGTCTTTAAGAGTTAAATCCTTGCTCTCTCCCTGGAGTGCATACTTTTGCAGAAGATGAAGCCAGATTCAGCTGTTTTTGAAATAGCAGATGGAATTTTCCCCGATGTAAAAATAATGGTGCCCAATTCTTGTGGGAGGTGGACGTGGCTGGCACTGGTACTGCCAGCCTTTCTATCCCTCAGAAATAGCCCCACAATGGCCTCATTTTCCAAAACTTGCAACTCAGCGAGTACTTAGCCTTTAGCAAGAAGAATCCACTTTGCAAAAGTTGAAAAGGGAGCCCTAGCTGGGTGGTTCAGTTAGCTGGAGTGTTGCCCTGAACACCAAAAGTTGCGTGTGTGATTCCTGGCCAGGCACATACCTAGGTTGTGGGTTCAAACCCCAATCTCATAGATGTTGCTCTATCTCCATTCCCCTCCAAAATCAATAAAAACATGTCCTCAGGTGAGGATTTTAAAAATGCTTAAAAAAAGTTGAAAAGGGAGAGCGATCCATTTGTCAGTTTAGGCAGCCACTCAAGTAGTAGGAATTGAGGAGTTTCCCCATTGCTTGTCCACCAGCCTTGAGGTTAAAACATTGAACCTCTAACAGAGTCATGGTCAAAAACAGAGTGTACATTGAAGGCTTGGGCTTCCCCTATACCTGATGAGCACATCCTAGAACAAAGTGGAGTATGGGGCTGGGGAGGATGGATGGTCTCAGCAAATAGTGGTCTTGGGGCCTGGACCCTTGTGGGAAGGGCAGGGGAGAAGTCCTGAGAATCAGGGGGCAGCCAGAGGGAACTGGGGACATGCAGGGAAGGGCATGATGGGAAAGGAAACATTTTTCTCATTGGCTATGGATGAAGACATCCAAAGACACTGGTGTGAGGAGATCTTAATAGACTTGGCCATTACATACAAGCCCTTTCCCCAAGATCTCACATTAAAAACCAACAGAGGAGGCCTGGATACCCTTTCGTCCTCATCCTGGAGGAAGTTGGAAGGATCCCTGAGTACTCATTTTTTAATAGAGTGATAAAAGCTATACATGTTAGTCTGTTTGGAGTGGGTTGGGCTGGGCTGGAGAGTGGAGGGAAAGGAAGAGGGCAGTGAGGGTTTATGGGTGGGGTGATAGTTGCTTTTTGTGCAATGGGAACTGGAAAGATAATTTTTCGGAAGCATTTAGGGCTCCAATTAGAATCATCCTTCTCTGACAAGGGTTTTCCTTCCATTGTTGTGTGGTCTTGCCCTTCTGCCCCCAACCTCAGCTCCTGGGAAAGGGTCAGTATTGGTGGGAGATATGTGCCAAGGGTTCGAGAGTCTGAGGGACCACCCTGGGGGTGGTTCCCTGGGCTTGACAGCAGGACCTCTGAGTGGCATCCTTGAGATTTTGGGTCTCCTATCCTTCCTAGTGGGGTGTAAAGCCCATGACTGAGCCCAGGAACCAGAAAAGTCCTTGGCTACTCCCACTCCCCAGGGTGATTGTGCTCCCTGCCCCTCCGCACCCCCTCTATACCCGTCCCCCTCACTCCCCACGCCACACACACAGCTGGCTAAAAGTCCTGCCACTCCCTGGTCCTGGTTTACTCAGCAGTCTGACAGCAGTCTGATGAGGGGAGAGCCACTGCCTGCCACAGAAGTAAGTCTCCTGGTAAATTAGCTGCAGGATTTGAAATCCATTTTTATTCTGCCAATTATTAATTATTGTTTCTGCTGTTCATTACCAGCTCGTTTCCTTGATCAACTCCCAGAACAAAGGCTCTTCAAAGCATTTCTCTCCCCATGGAGGAGACTGAAGGACCACTACCACTGGGCCCCAGCCCTAAGTACCCCGACTCTGGCAGAGGAAGATCTTTTTCCTCCTGGCTTCAGAGATGGTCATGGGCAGGTGCTCCCAGCTACCCCTCCTCAGGCTCCCTCCTCTGGCTTCCACCCTGTCCAGAACAGTTAAACTAGGAAACCTATTCTTATTTCTAATTTTGTACTATAAAAACAATTAAGATTTAACATATATATAGTGCAGTCCACCAACCTTCCATGTACAGGTTTTTTACATATGTATGGATACATGATCACCCAGAGCAAGATAAGGACATTGCCAGCAACCATTCCAGAAGCTCCTTCTTCCCCCTCCCAGTTGATAGTCCCCCAAAGGTAACCATTATTCTGACTTCCAGCAATATAGACTTGTTTTTATCTATTTTTGCACCTCCAATAAATAGAATAATAAAATATGTATTCTTGTGTATCTGACTCCTTTCACTCAACATTACCCAGGACATTCATCCATGTTGTTGCATGAAGCCATCATTTGTTCTTTTTTCCAATGCTGTGTATTCATATGACTATATCGTGGTCAGTTTATCTATTGTCCTAATGGGCATCTGTGTTGTTTCCAGTTTTTGGCTGTTATGAATAAAACTGCTATGTGTATTTGTGTGCATGGCTGTTAGTGAACATAAACATTCATTTCTCTTGGTTATACAGCTTGAAATGAAATTGCTGGGTCATAGGATATGGGATAAAGCCATGCCTTATTTTTAAAAGAGCAAGCCAAAAGGCAATGCTTAGGCCAAAGGTCTACAAGGTAAATGATGGCATTTCAGACATCATATGGGTGGGGAGAGGTTTTGCTCATGTGTATGCTGGATTGTTACAAATACCCCTTCCCATCTGGCATCCAACAAGTCATACCTCGCAGTATCCTGTATACTACCTATCCATAGGTAGTCAGTCCTCTGTCGCACTGACACTGGGTTTAGCCACATGACTTGCTTTGGCCAATAGGAAATCTGCAAGCATGAAGTGGTAAGTACTTGGGCATGGAGGCCCGCCTACTTCACCTGTTGTTCTCACCAGGCAAAGAAGCCTAGTCTAGCCTCCTTGAGATGAAAAGACCACATGGAAAGAATGATCCAGATTTGGGGGATCAGGGAGTGAGATTTTGGGGATTGCTTGTTACCTCAGGAGAACCTAGCCTATACAAAAGTTGGTATCAGAAGTGGGGCTCAGCCATAATAAAACTTTATGTAGTCCTGGCTTAGGGTTGAGTGGTTGATGGCAAGTTGGATGGAAAGATAGTAATCAGTGGCTAAATATTTGATAAAACTCCGACTGAGACTTGCTGGTGTCAGTGCTGGCCTGGGAGGCACACAGCACTGCCACCCTGACCCTTCCCATCCACTTATCTTCTCCCCCACCCCCAGCCCACTGTCTTCTGCTCACAGATTCCACCACTTTCTTAACAGTATCAGCATAAGTCTTCTCTTTTATACAGTCTTCATTTGTCTTTTCTTCCTTTTTTTTTTGTGGTCATTCTAACTGCAACCCTTTCTAACTCTAGTTTGAAAGAGGGCAGAGAAGGGGAAAGATTTGGAGGTAGGGGCACATCTTTAAATCTCAGAAAAGAATCTTGAGAGCTGTTCCCTTTCATGACCCAACTGCGCTGCTGAAGCATTGAGGTGGAACGTTAGGAGTCTGGATTACAAAATCAGATTGTGTTTTTTATACTCGGTGTTAGTCAATTACACCATGATGGTGTAATTCCCCCTCCCAACTCCTATGAGTGTTGGACTTGAGGGTCAGTTGACCTCCAGGTTCTCCTTTTAGCTTTACCACTAGCAACCAATGTGTTCTTTCAGGCATCATTTTAGCTCCTTGAGAACCTCCTTTTTTGTTGCAACCCACAAATGGGGGCCATAATACACACCCTGCCTCCTGTTTTTAAAAATTATATTGTATTGATTATGCTGTTATGGTTATCCTAATTTTTCCACTTTTGTCCTCCTCCACCCAACAAACCCCACTCCCTCAGGCAATCACCCTACCATTGTTCATGTCCATGGGTCATGCATAGAAGTTCTTTGGTACTCCATTTCCTATACTGTACTTTACATCCCCATGACTATTCTGGGACTACTTATTTGTACTTCTTAAACCCCTCACCTCTTCACCCATTCACCCCATACCTCTTCCCATCTGGAAACCATCAAAACACTCTCCGTATCAATGATTCTGTCTCTGTTCTTCTTGTTTGCTTAGTTTGTTCTTTAGATTCAATTGTTGAAAGATATGCATTTTTTGCCATTTTGTAGTTCATAGTTTTGGTATAGTTCTATTTTTTCTTAATTAAGTCCCTTTAACATTTCATACAATAATGGCTTGGTGATGTAGAACTCCTTTAGTTTTTTCTTGTCTGGGAAGTTCTTTGTCTGACCTTCCATTCTAAATGATGGCTTTGCTGGGTGGAGCAATCTTGGCTGTAGGTCCTTGCTTTTCATGACTTTGAATATTTCTTGCCAATCCCTGCTAGCCTGCAAACATTTTTTTTTGAGAAATCAGCCAACAGTCTTATGGGAACTCCCTTGTAGGTAACTAACTTTTTTTCTCTTGCTGCTTTTAACATGCTCTCTTTATCTTTAACCTTTGGCATTTTAATTATGATATATCTTATAGTGGGCAACTTTGTATCCATCCTGTTTGGGACTCTCTGTGCTTCCTGGGCTTGTATGTCTATTTCCTTCACCAAATTAGGGAAGTTTTCTCTCATTATTTTTTCAAATAGATTTCTAATTTCTTGCTCTTTCTCTTCTTCTGACACCCCTGTGATATGAATGTTAGACTTCTTGGAGTTGTCCCAGAGGCCGCTTATACTATCCTCATTTTTTTTTAATTCTTTTTTCTTTTTGTTTCTCTGATTGATTGTTTTTTTGCTTTCTTATGTTCCAAATCATTGATTTGGTTCTCGGCTTCATCCACTCTACTGTTGTTTCTCTGCAAATTATTCTTTATTTCAATTAGTGTATCCTTCATTTCTGACTGGATCTTTTTTAATGCTGTTGAGGTCCTCACTAAATTCCTTGAGCATTCTTATAACCAGTGTTTTGAACTCTGCATCTGATAGATTGCTTATCTTCATTTCCTTTAGCTCTTTTTCTGGAGTTTTGTTCTGTTCTTTCATTTCGGCCATATTTCTTTGTCTCCTCATTTTGGCAGCCTCCCTGTGTTTGTTTCTATGTATTAGGTAGAACTGCTTTGACTCCATGTCTTGGTAGTGTGGCCTAATGTAGTAGGTGTCCTGTAGGGTCCAGTGGCACAGCCTCCCCTATCGCCCAAGCTGGGTACTCAAGGTGTGCCCATTGTGTGGGCTGAGTACACCCTCCTCTTGTAGTTGAGACTTCATTGCTCTTGGCAGGTCAATGGGAGGGATTTACTCAGGCTAGGCAGCTGCAAGGGTTGGCTGTGACCACTTACCATCAACATCCGCCCTCCATGGAGGATCAGCTGCATGGGGGCAGGGTGGTGGTGCTCTGATGTGGTCTGTAGCTGTCCACTGGGTGCACAGGCCCTGGGGTTTCCCAGGTAGTGTAGGCCAAGGTTGGTCCCCACCTGTGTTTTGCCCGGGGCCACCCTGCCTGAGCTATAAAGCAATCTGAGATGGCTGCTACTTGTGGTGGGCTTGGAGATTCCCAGGCAAAGCCAAGCTGTGAATCTAGGCTAGCTGCTGCTGCTAGTGCCAGGCCTAGGGCTCACTGAGACCAGCTGTTGCTTGTTTGAGAGGATTTAGGCCCAGCCTTCTCATGGAGCAGTTGCGAGACTGATGGAGTGATGCCTGTGAAAGCCAAGTGAGCCGTGCAGAACATTGTACAAGCGTAAGGCAATGCAGCATTATTAGCTACAGGAACTACCAACAGCACAAATTGTTTCACTTTTTGGGCAATGGGTTTTGAGTTTGTCAAGATCATTTTGCTTTATGGCCTCTCTCCTTAGCAGTCCACATAAATTTGGTGTGTTCAGGAGCGACAATGTGCTCTGGAAGCTTTCTCTTATTATCTCTAGCTGTATTTGCAAAGCTCTGGAGCTATCTACAGTGGCCATCACGTGTACAAGGCTCTTGCTAGAGAACTGCTAGAGAGTCGATGGTCTCCATACCCACTAGAACTGAAACATGTCTGTATATGTTACCAGAGCTACTTTTACATCAGATTCCCTCTTGGGATAAACCCAAGCTGGGTTCTCAATCTACATCCTGTGGACAGGCTTCAAGATACTTCATGGTTGTGTGTGAAATTTTGTATGAGTGGGTGTAGGCGTGTGGGTACACACCACCTACATGCACATGTCTTGTTCTGGGAAGAGAGGTCATAGGTTCATCAGCTCTGCCAAAATGGACCCCAAAGACTAAAGCCCCCTGAACTTTCAGGCTTAGACCATCACTACGAGATTGGGATTCTAACACATCAGTAAGAAGCTCCAAGTGTTAAGAGCTGTTGTTTCAAGAGGGAAAACTGCCCAAGGTATTTGGACTTACTTTAGCTAACTGCACAGACATGTGACACTGTCGGCAGGTGTGTCAAAGCTGTGTCCCTATCGGGACAGGTGTTTCTTCTCCTGGTAGATCCAGGTGTGGCCACTTCATGCCAGGCTAGCAATGGATTTTGGTAAAAAGTTAGCTTGAGTGCCATGTGGAAGGTGCTACCACTCCCATGTTATATTGAAAACAGGATGCATCCAATAGGTACTGTAGAGAAAGGATGACTTACTCCTGTTTCTCCTTCTTTAGAAGATGTTATTTCCCTTTTTTTAAGGTACCAACACCAATCTCACAGTAGAGGGAGAGAACAGAGCATTCAGGGTTAAACTGGAAATTTTGACTCAATAGATCTTGAAGAACAAAGAGCTCCAAAAGAACTCTTCCAACCATGATTGTACTCTTATTTTTATTTTTTAAAAAGATTTTATTTATTTATTTTTAGAGACAGGGGAAGGGAGGGAATCGCCACTGCACGTTTGCCTCCCGCACGCCCCCAACTGGGGATTTAGCCTGCAACCCAGGTATGCACCTCAACTGGGAATCAAACTGGTGACCTTTTGGTTCACAGGCCGACGCTCAATCCACTGAACCACAACAGCCAGGGCTTATTTTTATTTTTTTAAAGTGATGCCAGTGATGGGAGGGTAGGTTGGAATTATACAAATGATTTCTCAGTAAATGCTTTGTGGAGAGTGGTCTACTAGGGGCAACCCCCACCTGAGCCTTAATCAAGGACTAGAATTTAGGGACTGAGTTCCTGCACTACTAGATCACAGTGTGCGCCTGTGAGTGTAAACAGAAGAGAAGGGAGGGGCTACGCTGTGGCGGTAGTTCTGGTTGAATAATGTGAGGAGATTGTACTGATCAAATGTGCATAACTGATCTTTCGGGAGCTGCAGCTCCATGACTGTTGTGGAGTAGAACTAATTTTGTCTGGAGATGAGCAGTGCTTTCATGTTCATCCCCAGTTCTGCTACTTTGGGGGGATTTGGAAATGGGGGTGCATTTTTAGTTGTCACAGGGGTGCTACTAGTATTTAGTTGTCAGAGAGGTGCTAGTGGCATTTGGTGGGCAGGAGATCAAGGACACAATATCATACAGACTTATTTAAGCCCAGATACCAATAGTGCTCCTATTGACAAAGCTAGTAGTTACAAAGAAAGTTTCAGGTGTCTTTTCTAAAGAATCCATTGGTTCATTAGGGACAAAGCATCATTTTCAAAGTGACCAAGGGATTGGGACAGGATCTATTCAGAGTAAGAGTGTTGGTGAACTCATTGAAAACCTGCCTGTGTACCCCGTGGCCTCAGGAGGCTGGGGGAGGAGATGCCTGAGGACCCACTGAGGTCCCCATCCGGCCACTTGCAGGGAGGTGTGGTGGGGGGAGGTTTATGGTACTGGGTAGGAAAGCCAGTTACCCCAGTGGAGAATGAGAAAGACCTGTTGGTGGTTCACTGTGAGGTTGGTCCCACCCAAATGAGACAGCTGGAAAGTCAGAGAAGCATGGGTCAGAGCACATGCCTGGGTTGCAGGCCAGGTCCCCAGTTGGGAGCATGCGAGAGGCAACTGATCAATGTTTCTCTCTCTTTCCCCCTCACTCTCTCTCTGAAAATAATATTTAAAATCCTAAAAAACAAAAGAGAGAAGCATGGGGGACAGAAAGGGTCCCTTGCTACTGATCGCTGAAAGCTATGGCAGCCACCTCTGGGAAGTAGGTGCCATCCTCCAGCAGTATGTAGGTGGAACCAGGTATCCCAGGGCTACACCATTCAGTCACCACACTAAATGACAGGCCAGAGGCTCTTTCAAGCCCAGTCAACTCATCCTCTACTGCCTGCCCATCTTGTGTCCCACAGTTCTGTGGTTGGGCCAGGACAAGGGTCTTTAAAAACAGGTACTGAGTTAAGCTCTTAGCCAGTGTTTTGTCTTCTGTTAATCAATGGTTTGCAAGGCAAAGGAGCCAGATGACAGTGGCAGGGAACAGAACTCAAACACTGCTGGGGGAGGGGAGATGACTTTCCACAAGGCCTGGGGGAAAGGACTGGGGCCCAGCTGCTGACATTTTTACAAAACAAATAAGTGTGGAGCAGAGTTGGTGACCTCAGTGTGATGGAAAAAGATGGTCAGCAGTGTCTGCCAGAAATGGCATGTTTCTCAGCCCACCTGTTAGGAAGCAGAAAGGGAGATGTTGACTAATATCACAGCAATCAGTTATTGAGCGTGTACTTCATGCCTGGAGCGATTCTGAGCAGTTGATGTGGGTGATCACATTTCATCTTCATCTCTATCCCATCTGGAGGACTTGGGTAGAGTTCCCTCTTTAGAGAGGAGGAAACTGAGGCATAGGTATTAGTTTAGTCATCCAAGGTTGTACAGCTCAGAAGTGGTGGAAAAGGGATTTGATCCTGGCAGCCTGGCCCCAGAGCTTAGGTAGTGAGCACCCAGGCCTGCTGCCAGGACTCTCTAAACAGGTCTTATGAAGAGGGACTTTCGTATACTCTGTGTGTGTGTGTGTTTTGGCCTGTGTTCTGGTTAGCTATTGTTGCATAATGAATCATTCCAAAACTTAGTGACTAAAAAAAAAACCCAACTATCATTTTATTATTATCTCCTGCTGTTCTGGAGTTGACTGCCCTCAGCTAAGCACTTTTCTCTCTTCCTCCCCTTCCCTCCCTCCCTTCGTGTGTGTGTGTGTGGGGGGGTCCTCTCTCTCTCTCTCTCTCTCTCTCTCTCTCTCTCTCTACCCCTCTCCCTCTCTCTCACTGTTGTTTAGAAAATGACAGAGGCTGAAGTACCACTGAAGGCTTCCTTCTTCACTCACAAGCCCGGCCATCGATGCTGGCTCTTACCTGGGATCTCAGCTGGGGCTGTCAGCTGAGACATCTTCTTGAGGCCTCTCTGTGGAGTCTGGGATTCCCCACAGCATGGTGGCCAATTTCTCAGAGTAAGTATCTCAAGTGAGAAAGCCTTGGAAGTCACATAGTGACACATCCGTCATTGTCACAAATCCACCCAGATTCAAGGGGAGAGAACATAGACCTCAGCTCTTGATGGGAAAAGTGACAAGAAATTGTAAGAAGGGCATGTGGAATGGGAGATCTTGCTGTGGCCATCTTAGAAAATGCAATCTGTACAGTGCTTTTCTTTTTTTCCTTTTCTCCTTCTTCTCCTCCTTCTTCTTCACCTTCTTCTTCTTCTTCTCCTTCCTGCTCCTCCTCCTTCCCTTCC
>VMDR010029209.1:0-12843 GCA_007922815.1 Macrotus californicus | reverse complement strand
TGGGATTGGTTGGGGTGGGAGGAGAGTGGTGGGGGAAAATTCAAACTGTAATTGAACAACAATAAAGTTAAATTAAAAAAATAAATGATAAAAAAATCTCTAGAAAACCATATAAAAAGGACAACGCAGTATATAAAAGTTAAAAAAAAAAAGAAAACTCACCAAGGAATGCACAACGCTGGCTGTAGGGTAAAATCTAAAGTCACGTAGGAGGCTTACCTAATGAGCTCCAAAGAGAGCAATGGAAAGGGTGAACAGTTGCCCACCGTAATTCCTGCTGCTGATGATGATTTCATCTCTGCTCTAACTTCCCTTGGCTTGTGTTGAAGTGAAGGGCTAAGTGATGATTCAACACTAATCCTCTTCACACTCCACCAAGCATAATTTAAACCTGCTCATCCCACCAAAGTACTCAGCTATTCGGGGTAACCATTTCTCAGGCTTCCAGTGCTCCATTTCAATTCAGTCCTCAACTGTGCTGCACACCAGGAGAGATGGAGAACTGATGTGTCAGGCTGATGGTGGCCAAGCATTACTGAAATGCTACCAGGATGATAATATGTTGGTAGGAGAGCACCTGCTTCAGAGTAACCAAAAGCTTCAATTCATTGCTGTAACAACAAAGAGACAAAAAGTTTTAAAATGCAATCATGAGGTGCTTGAAGTGCTTACACCTGGTCATTTCTCCACAAAGCTGTGACTACAACACATAAAATATAAATATGAAGGAAGATCTGTGCCAATAAGTGATTGTTATTAAGTAAAGAGAGGCTTGAAAACATGGAGAAAGCATTTAGATTTAGTCCCACTGGAAATATTCTAATTTTCCCTGTATTCCCTACCTTCTGGGCATCCAATTCATACTTATTTCATTACAATAAACATATTTATTTAAAACTAATGATCCTTCAACTCCAGTGGCCTCTTATGCTTTCACTTCTAGGATTTATTTCCTTTCTTTGTGGGTGAGTAAACTATTATGGTCATAGCTACTACTGTAAAACAATTAACTTGAAATCAAAACAGCAACACATAATGTGAGTGCGTTGTTACTGACTTGAATCAAACTGATCCAACGATATACATTTTCAATTGGAAAAGACATTAGATGATGGAATTTGGTTTTCTGAAGGTGGAATGTATGTTCTTATTTTTAAAAAAAGAATAGCAATTATTAGTCACAATGTTTGTGATAACTGCAAGCCAAGAACAACACAACAAGAAATCTCAATAATGCAATACAGAACATACCATGCCCTAGAACTCTCTTAGACATGATTAATTATCACAAATAGCATGCGAGTCTCATGATATAATGGTTCCACTCCCATCAGAATCCTTCTAGCATGGACCTCTAGAATGGAATATAGTAAAGAGAGTAAACCACTGAAGTATTCTTTGTTTCTAAATTCTAATGTATTTTGCCTACATTATCTGTTATAGTGAAATAAAATTTGGTGGGTATTTCTCATCTTTTAATGATTGGCTCATCATTCTATTTATTCCTTTCTGAAAGCAAACAGGTGTAATCAGCACATGCCTGGATGCAATCTCAGTGCTAAAAGCCGGCAATGTAAGAAGACCTTTCTAGGATCTGGGAAGAGGAGCAGGACTCAAAGAGCAGAGCAAAATGGTTTATCCCTGATGGGTGGAGACGACTCCATACGGATGGTGACCTGGATTCAGAGTAACTGGAGGACACCTCCCCACTGCCTGCCTAAAGGAGTAGAAGGGGCTGCTGTGACAATGACAAGACTAGTGACTTGAACCATGTATGAGATTTGCTGAGCTTGTTCCTGAAAACAGTCGATTATTCCTGCTTCGTCCCTAATGGATTAAGTCCCCTCTGGTTTATCCCAAACCACTGAACTTTGGTAGGTGGACATTTCAACTGCTAAGCAAGTGTAGAGAGGGTGCCCTTGCTGACAGACTGTGAACAGACAACATGACATTTACTCCTCTTTATTTTCTTAGGAGATGTTCAAAGTCTGGAGCATGCTCCCCCTCCCCATCTCCACACCCCTCTACCACCCACCAGGAGACATTTCTACTTTTCTGATGAATTTCCCAATCTCTTCCATCCAACCTCACCCCTCACATTGCTGCCCCATTTTTCTGGCCTGACTGATCCGAGCACGGGGGCTGATCTCTTCCTTTACTTCAGGGTCTAGGGCATGACTCCCTCCTGCCTTTCCCTGGCGGCACAACTCCGACAGAGTCACACATCATGTGATTCCAATTTCCAAGAAGCTCTTTTTTTTTTTAACATTTTATTTATTTATTTTTAGAGAGGGTAAGGGAGGGAGCTAGAGAGGGAGAAAAACATCAGTGTGTGGTTGACCCTTGAGCACCCCCTACTGGGGACCTGGCCCACAACCCAGGCATGTGCCCTGACTGGGAATCAAACTAGTGACGCTTTGGTTCACAGGCCAGCACTCAATCCACTGAGCCATACCAGCCGGGGCAATTTTCATGGACCTCTTACACTGCAAGAGAGAATTAAGGCCCTTAGGCTTTGCCCCATTGAAGTCCAGGGATAAGGGTGACTATTGTGACAAGGTGCCCTAGGTTAAGTTCACGTGAAAGAGGGGGCCTCTGGCCTTTGTGTGACAGTATAGTGCAGGGCCAACAAAGTCACTGCTTCTAAGAGATCTCCAACAAATTCTCTTCAGCAAGGACTCTTTTTCACATACTTCTCAGATTTCACTTATTATTTCACTTACTTCACTAATACTTCACTTATTTCTCAGATAAGGTTCTATTTCAATCCTTGTTTCTACCTTCTCCTACCCCCCCCACACACACATACCTTAGTTGTCACCTCTGATTCCACTTCCAGCCAGATAATTTTGTTGTAGGTTTCATTTCATGTTTACTGATTGCTGCAATCCCTCACTCTACTTTTTCCATCTTTAGGGAAAATGCAGGTCCACCATCTCTCATCTGAAACCTTTGGGGCTAGTTGTGTTAAGGAATTCAGACTTTTTCAGATTTTTGAAGGATACAATGGTGCACATACTGTGAACTAGACAACACCCAACAGGTTATGTGGCTACATATCTAATCACACTAAATGGGATAAATAAAAAATAAATAGCCTCAGATCCATGTGAAACTGGGTTTCCCACCAAATGACTTTCCAACAAACTTCTGAAAAATAAAACCCTTTGTCTTAAGAACTTTTCATTTTTTGAAAGTTAAGATTAAGGACGGTTGATCTGTATTATGTAGTACAAATGATTAGCAGAGGAATGGAGCATTTTAGGAGAATAGGCTTTTTGTTGTTAAAATGGCTTATTTTTCTAATTTCGGAGACAGTGCAGAGATAAGTTTGTGCGTAGTACAAAGAAGGATGGAGTCACTCCAGTAGCAGTTGAGAACAAGCCAGAAAAATGAAGTGGAAGGAGGGTGGAGGCGGCAAGAGTGGGGGTCGAGGAGGAAGAAAGCCCAATTTAAAAGGAACAGAGATAAAGAAAAAGCATCAGCTGACCAGAAATGGAACTTATTAAAGGGCAGGTAATAGAACTTGAAGAAAAAAAACATTTCTTTATAACTTCAAGGGCACGGTCAAGAAATTTTCTTAAATATTATTTTCAGAAGTACATTAGAAGCCCATGAACATAAAACCAGGTAATAGAAAACTATCGCAAGCTGGGCCATCCCTATTAATCATCCCGGTTTTGAATTTTTCAGTGTTCCATTAGGAAGCACTCTGAAGGAGAAGCACTTAGGCTTCTTCCTCCTTGGGAGGTTGGGAGGCCAAGAAGCCTGTTAGAGGTTAGAGGTTAAGGAGCTCAGAGGGCTCTAGGTATTCTTTATTAATGGCAATAAATACTGTAACTGGGGGTAAAGTTACCAGTTCTCTAATTTCCAAATATAAGAAAACTATCGTTTTAATTTCACATTGGGTTGGTTCTTCTTCTCCAGCCATTTGACACTACTGATTGTTTCTTACATGCAAAACGCTGCCTGGGGCCCTGGCCAGGTGCCTAGGTTGGTTGGAACTTGATCCCATACACCAAAAGGTTGTGGGTTCGATTCCCAGTCACGGCAGATACCTAGATTGCCAGTTTAATCCCTGGTTGGGGCAGTCCGGAAGGCCCGATCTATGTTTCTCTCTCATGTGGATGTCTCTCTCTGTCTCTGTCACTGTCTCACAATGTCTCTCCTTTCCTTTCTCTCTAAAATCAATAAACATATCCTCTGGTGAAGACAAAAAAAAATGTTGCTTGGGTCAAAATGTAGTCAGCCCCAAGGAAAAATGTGGTTAGAAGGAGAGAAATGGTTATTAACAAATCCATGAAATCCTGAAGAGTCAAGACTGTGCTTTCATTAGAAGAGAGAAGGCATTTCTTCCATTCTTCTGATCTTAACCACTATTTTGAGTCTCTCATCAAATTTTCCAGATGACCCACCAGTCACAAGCTGGCCTAGTTAATTACAGAATTGCAAATTCAATTTCAAGGGGTGTTTATTTCTCAGGTATAGATAAAAAATAGAATGTCTCCTTAAGAACAGGAGCAAGGTCATACTTGGTTGAATCCTTAGCCCAGAGCGTACTGTAGGTGTTCAGTACATATGTGTAGATTCATTACTTAAAGAAATGCCACTTTTCCTATGCCAGGCCCTGGGCTAGGTCTTACGGGGCACAGGAACAGATTAATGCCCCCGGAGGAATTCAGATCCAACTTGGCATAAGGCAAAGCAAAAGAACAACGGTTTTAGTCAACACCCAATCAAAAGAGAGAGCAGCGGGGAAGCGAGGAAGGCTTACTTCACGTTTTCCAGGAGCTTTCAATGTCATTCCAGCGCCTGCATTCCCCGAGTAATCGCCTTTCATAGAGGGCGTGAAAGGAGGCGAGTACAGAGAACAGAAGCAGTTTTAGAGGGAAAGTTAGGAAATCGGGAAAACTGAGGGATTCCTGGGTCCGAGACTGGGTCCGTCCCGGATTTTAAAAGAGAGGACGAAATACCTGTTGTCACGTTTCTTCTACTTTCTCCAAATCCCCCCGCATAAGAAACTGACGGGGCGGTAGTGCGGGGTGGGTGGTGTTACATCACTTCTTACTCCAATGGCTACAGCTCAGGAAACCTAGGAATCCACAGCTGATGTCTTCTAGACAAGGACCCACTCTAGCTTGCTAAGAAAAGGAAACCCACGTGACGGCTGGGGTTGGGGATGAGAAGCGAGGCGACCCCGGAGCCGGCGCGGCCAGGGGTGGGGTTGGGAACCCGGCAGTTTCGAGGAATTGCCCCGCGCAGCCGGTCGGGGACGGAGGACTTGCACTGGGCTCCTCGCGCGCGCGGAGCATCGGGGAAGAGGACTCGCTCTGCGCACACTGAGCGCGAAGGGCAGAGAGTAGGGACCCGAGCGGCGCGCACAGGACAGGGGCGGGGCAGGCAAAAGAAGCTCGCGCCGAAAGTCGTGAGCCAAAGCTCGACGAAGCCCGGGTGCGGACCTCCGCCCCGCCCCGCCCCACTCAGCACTGACTCCCGCTGCCCGGGGAGGGGTCGAGGTGGAGCGAGCCGGGCTGCGCTGGGGCGGAGCGAGCGCAGGTGCCGGCAGATCGCGGCGCGGGATCAGTGGCGAAGGTCCGAGGAGGGATAGGCGTAGTTGTGGCTACCGACGACCTCGCCGCGGCTGGCCACCTCGCAGACCAATTTCGCGGCGGCGGGAGGCGCGGAGCCCCGAGGGAGCGAGCCCCGCGTGCGGCGGCGCGGCTGCTTCCCTTCGAGGGAGGTCCGGCTCCCAGCTCTCCGGACCCGCCTGGCGTCCTCGCCTCCCGCGGGCCGGCCGACTGCGGCGCCCCGGGCATGGCTTCGGCGGGCAGCGGCATGGAGGAGGTGCGCGTGTCGGTGCTGACCCCGCTGAAGCTGTTCGGGCTGGTGTGCATCTTCCTGGCGCTGTGTCTGGACCTGGGTGCCGTGCTGAGCCCGGCTTGGGTCACGGCCGACCACCAGTACTACCTGTCCCTGTGGGAGTCCTGCCGGAAACCCGCCAGCTGGGACATCTGGCACTGCGAGTCCACGCTCAGCAGCGGTGAGGGCCCGGCGCGCCGCGACCCCTGCCTCCCGCCCCGGACTGCCCCGCGCCCCACTGCCTGGACCGCCACTGGCTCTCCCCCGCACCTTCTGTGTCCCCTATCCTTGTCTGCCCCGCTCTGGTCTTTCGGGGATCCTCGGGCTCCAGCCGCCTCCCTGATGCCCACCCCTCCCTTCTCCCCGGTTCTAGTCCCCAGCCAAACCCAATGCGACGTCCCGCGCCCTCTCCCTCCTCTGGTGGCTTTTCCTCGGGCTCTAGAGTAACGCGGATGCTCTTTTGGGTAATTGTTATCATTTATGGCGAGAACTATGTGGCTGTGTTAAAAATGCAACGGCTTCCCCATCTCCTTTAAAAGAGAAAGCAAAAACGCCCCAACTCCACCAGGATGCCAGGGGCTCTCTCTCGGTCTTCCGCGCCCTCTTCTCCCTCATCTCTCCGCGGGAATCTGCCCGAGTTTATCTCAGTGTCCACGTTCCTGCCTCTTCTACTCCACTTTACCTGGCTTTCCTCGCAATAACTTTAGATTCGGACTTTATTTTCTAACATTTTTGAGGGATGTAGAGAGTTGGGAGAGGGACAGGCTTAGTTACCTTTACCTTTTTTTGGTGACACCGTCGTTGATTGAGTTGCTTTTCTCTCCCAGGCCAAGTACCTTCTCCGTCCTTCAGACCTTTCTTTCTCTTCATGAACTACTCAGAGAAGCCTGGAACCTCGTACCTTTTTCAGCCAGCACTGAAAGCTGCAAATGGGTAGGGTGGGGGGTGGGGAAGAAGGTAGTCACTGGGGTACCATACTGCCTTACTCTCTCGACCCCCCAGTTGCCTTCCCCTGCGCCCCAGTTTGACCATAGCAGAAGTGCCAACTTCCGATTTCCTGCTGCAAACCCTTTCCCATACTAATATCGATTCTTTAGCTGCTGTCAGTACAGAGAAAGGGAAATAAAGGGAGAGGACCTGCCCGAGATTTTACACACTTACACACACCCCCGAGAAACTCATTAAATTCCTTCGTGCAGTTTCATGGCCTTGGGACTATTTATAAAGCTTTACTGGAAACGTTTCCAGTTCCAGGAAAGTTGAAATAGCACAAAATTCACAAGAATCTGATTGACTTTTGTCTTTGGTTTCTTCGTATAAGAGAGATTAGTTCACTTGCTTAAGTTTCTTCCATAAATTTGATTTTTCTGTTTACAAAGACTTTTTCTTTGATATTTCCTCAAAATTCCCGTTGAAGGGTTTCGGCTTTGTTGCTTAATTCACTGTGGAGGGGACTGCTTGGCAGCAGGAGGTCAACATTTAGGTCTTTTAATTCTTTAAGGGTTGGTTGTTTACAACTAAAGATGAAATAAATTCGGTAAAATGCCTTTCTTCAGTAACCAGGGGATTCAAATAAACTTTGGGGCAAATATCTTTTCTTTCCCCTGTCCAATAGAAATGGAAATTTATGTAGGAATGCCAGCTTCAGCATGTCTCCTTAGCAACGTGAGTCTTTTGCCCCTTTCCCACTGTCTCCAGAAATAATAGCCCCTGATTGCATAAAGACTTTGCAGCTAGGTTAGAGAAACCAGCTTCAACTCCCATTTTCTTTTCAGGCCTAGATCCTGTTCTCTTGGCCAGGAATGTGGGGGATGGGGATAAGCCAGCTTGGGTTTGTTGAGCAGTATGCAGTGCTTGGTATCTCTCCTTAATTGCCTCTATACCCATTTATCTCCGCCTTTTCCCCTTCTCTAGGCCAGGAAGTAGAGAGACATGAGCTTAATGCAAAAGTCTTGATAATGGGACTGGGCAAGGTACAAATCTGAGGCAGGCGCAATTTCTGATGTTTTCCCTCAACCTGTTATTCTGCCCTCTTGCTGAAACTCATACCCCAGCATTGGCTTCTATTTGGGTTCTTGAAAATCAGCTTTAGTTTCCTTTTGCTTCCAAAATAGTTTATATCCTAGAAAAAGTGTACTTCATAAGCAAATGGGGTGGAGTGGTATTTTTGAGGCTATCTGGAACAAGTTGTTGGCTTTCTTAATTTAGTAGCAGTTCATTTTTGCCTCCTCAGGGTGGTGTGTGGTGGAGTTGGGAGGGGAACACCGTGGGAAATTGCTAACGCTCCCTACTTTCCCAAATCAGTTTTCTTCAAATGTTCTGTGGACTTGAAGCTTCTATCGACCGGTGCTTTGATACGAAGGGGTCAGCTTGAATTGAAAACAAGCAGTGCTTTTCTAGCCTGTTCCAAAGGGCCAGCAGCTTTTCTCAGTCTGTTTGCTGTGTGTAGTGGCAGAAAGCAGAGAGAGAAATGTATTCTTGAAGATTTTAAGAGATCCACTTCATTGTCTCTCAAAATGAGTTATCTCAGGAGGAACCAGCAAGGACAGTTTTACAGAAGGCCATTCACCAGGATTTTCAGGGCTTAATTAAAAACCTTTGTCTCAATTAGAATTAAACTGCCCAGAAGAGGCCAGCTTGTATTTACAGAAGGGAAATTTCAGGAATGTTTCTACTAGCGCTGACGACAATCTATCCTACTTAGGCCCAGTTCCTACACAAACTTTCCCCATAGCCATTATTTTTAAAGCTGCATTTTAATGTTGGTAGCACATATGCATCGTGTGCTGCTTATAACCTGCTTTATGCTTCTAAGCCAAAGCAGAACCATGCCTTTTGTGTCCTGGTGCATTGAAGGTTACGTCAGCACTTCTAGTACGAACCAGTAATCCGGGTGTCAGCCAGCCGGAATGCTTTTCTCCCCTGTCCCAATTCATTGTATGGGGTGGGTGGGTCGGCGGGGGGGCGGCAGTCCAGGCGTTTATCTTAAGATTTTAGTTTCCCAAAAGGGACATATGAGAAAATGACTAATTGACTGACATTTGCGGTGGAAACAAACAAAAAATAAGAGCATGCTTGTTAGGAAGTTTAGAATCCATAGTACTTACATGGCTGCTGGCCATAGAATTTCTAAGGATAGTTTTCCCCACTACTGATTTTGGGTTTTAATAATCCTTTTAATTCCTGTTCAGTCTTATTTTTTAAATGATAGTAATGTTTTAGACTTTTGCTTAGTGACATTTAGTTGTGACAACTTTTTAAAAGAATACATTTGTTAGGGATTCACAGCCATAGCAACTACAGGAGAACCCTCCGTGCAAATAGGATTACTCAAGTGTATACAGTCTGCTGCCCTGAACTTGACATCAAATGTGCTGTATAACCTCTAGGGTGATTTTACATTTATTCTTTAAGATTTATAAATATGGAGCTGTTTCATATAAAGCAGATTGCTTTTTTTATGTTTGTGTGACTTATTGACTAAGCAAGAAGCGAGGACATGCAGATAGCCAAATGAAACAAATTTTACTGATAGTAATTTTGGGTTGGGATGTAACAAGTGTGTTTATCCATTTTTTTCATCCACAAAATACTTGATCAAGTAGTTAGTGCCTTTTCAAGGAATATTGTTAACATCATTCCTGCACTGTCCTAAAAATAGCTGCATTTGTAACATGAGTCACTGGCAGTTTTGAAATGGCAGTGTGCCCTATGCTAATAACAGGTGAATATGATTATTTTCCGTTGACAAGAGGTTCTTTTAAAAGTGATTTATATGTAGCTCCTTTTTTAGGTGGTAGTATAAAAATCCACTTTAAAAGGCATTATAAGAAAACCTGTCTTGGGTGGTAGTTTAAAATAAACCGAACTGCCTAAACACCTGAAAATGTTAGAAAATCTGAGATACGGTAATTCTGAGTTCATCTGTGCATATTTTAAACCCATACCTTAATTGAGAAATGGCATTTCATTGGGAAAGCTCACAGTGTAGTTTGCTCCAGGGAAGGTTCAGCTCATTGCTTAAAATGAGTTGATATTGATGCAAGTTTCAAATAGCTCAGCAAGCCTGGAAGTCACAACAGTTATACCCTCTTCTGGCTTCCTGGAAAAGAACATAAGTAGAACGAATGCTGTGTGTGTTTTTTCTTAGCCTACACAGCTTAGATGGGTGGGAAAATTATACAAAGAGTAGCACTTAGCACCAAAAGTTTCTGAAGTAATAAACCAGAGAAAACCAAGTATAACTTATTTCAAAACCTTCATGATGATTTTCTTTTAACAGCTTCTAAGATTGTCAAGTTCCCTAAATTGACTTTTACAAAGGACATTTTAATTTGTGGGCAGATGTGATTCCTCTTTAGCTCACATTTATAGAATGATTGTAATCTCCAAGGAGCCATTTAGGTCAATCTTTGTCAGCTAAGGGATTTGAAGGGTGTGTGAGAAGCCTGGCCTTTCATAAAACATTTCAAAACAAACAAAAACATGTCTAAGCAACAGACTTTGCCTTCTGTCAGGAATACATTGTAGGAATTTCTTTCAAGTTTCTGTTTAATAGTAAGACCACTTAGCAAGACCTTAGATACACGTCTGGTACTACTAGATACATTAGTGAAAAGGATTATTGTGCTTCAAAGTAAATCCCTGGAATACATTACCTAAACACCGCAGTAAACTTCTGTGGGAACTATGCTAAATTATAACATAGTCGTCTAGGAGGGTAGAGGAGTCTTGTAAATGCATGAGGCTTTGCATTCAAAATGCTCTGAAACTGGCCACCTATACCAATCATGTGACCTCACACAACGTAACTCTTCCAGTGGTTTCTTATGAAGATTAAAGATACAAAAGTACATGCTCATTAAGGCTGTATCTCTTCCTTATATATTCACAAAACAAACCCGAAGTAATTTTTTTCAATAATTGAGGACTCTTTCCCCCTTAAATGGCAAACTTTCTTTGCATTGAACAATGAAGTACACTGTTAGTTTCAAATTCAAATTTTGATACGTGTTACCTAGCATTTAACAGTGCTCTTGGCATTGACAGATTATGACCACAAGTAAAAGCTACCTTTTATTCACTACTCGTAGTGACCACAAGTAAAAGCTACCTTTTCTTCACTACTCGTACGGGCCAGACATGTCAAGTATTCCCAATGTCACAATAAACTTGCAAAGTAGCAAATGTTATCCCTACATACTTTTGAAGAAACCAGGGGTTTTTGTAAGTATACTAAGTTCTCAATCAGTGGTAAAGACAGGATTTATCCAAGAATGTTCCAGTCACTAATGCTGGGAAACAAACCACCACAAAAGTTAGTAGCGTAAAATAACAATTATTTCATTGTGCTCATGTCTTCTGTGGGTCAGGAATTCAGAGGGGGCATAAGGGCTTGTCTCTGCTCCAGGATGTGTGGGGCCATAGCCAGGGGTGACTTGAAGGTCTAGGAACTGGAACATCTGGAAGTACAGGATCCTCTTCCAAATGTTTTCACTGGGTTTGGCACGTTGGCAGGAATGGCTGGGAGATGGGATAAGTTGGGACTGGCCCTTCTAGCATGGTGGTCTCAGGGTGGTTGGATTTTTTACAGGATGAGTGGCTTTGTCCAGAGCCAGGGTCCTAAGAGAAACAGGCTCTGTCTGAACTAGCCTGGAAAATCACAGAGGAGCCTTAGAGCCAGCCCAGATTCCAGGGGAGGACAGTTGGACTCCACCTCTTGATGGGTCAGTGACACTGTCACATTGTAGATGAGCATGCACGATAGGAGATGCTTTTGGGCCACATTTACAGCATCTATTTTGACACTGGAATCTAGCTGCAAATCTGCTTTCTTACCCTATTGCCTCCGAAGAACAAAGACAACTAACTACATGGCTTCTTTTTTTAAGGACTTTGAATAGATTATATAAATAATGTTTGGCTAGGGCAAAAACTGCCCTCAACCAACACATGGCTTTAATGATATTGGTCACTTATAAGGAGTTTGGATTTGGAATCAAATGAACTCAAGAACCTAACCTGTCCACAAATCACTTTCTTCTCTCATCTTTGACTGACAGTCTTAAGTGACCAAGGATCAAACTGATTAAGAATCTGGACTATAATCTGCTGCTTCATGTTGCATGATAAAATTTTAGTATTTTTTAAAAAGTTTTGTGCGCCTAATGAGATGTTTTGTACACAAATACTAAAACATTAAAATTCTAGGCAGGAGCCAAGTCTTGTAGCTTTAGAAGGAATTGGAGTTTCAGAGTTGTTTTTTGTTCACTTAAAAAAAAAACATAACATAATTCTTTGCTTGATAACTGCCCATATACTGAATCGCAGAATCATAGCACATTTGGAATAGGAAAGATTTTAAAAATTATCCTGCCCAATCTAATTTATCGCATGGATTAAGAAAACTGAGGCAAAGCACAATGTTGGTAGATTGTACTTAGCCACAGTACTTTTGCAGGGTGGGTTTTCAAAATTTCCTGTAGTATTTCAGAAAATTGTCTCAGTGTTTGAAGGATTGTTGAATACTGTCATATATAGAATCTTATTTTATAAATTAATGTTTTCAAAGATTTTATTCATTTAGTTTTAGAGAGAGGGGAAGAAAGGGAGAGAACCATCAATGTGTGGTTGCCTCTCACATGCTCCTACTAGAGACCTGGCCCACAACCCACGCATGTGCCTTGACTGCGAATGGAACTGGCATCTCTTTGGCTTGCAGTCTGGAACCCAATCCACTGAGCCAGGGCTGATATATGGAATTTTAGATGAAGAGGTTAAGGCCTACACATGAAATAGACATCCACTTTTTATAACATTACTATCCAAAATTTGATTTCACATAGAATTGTGAGTCTTCAAATAGACTTGTATGTTGATAAGCTACTTACGTTTTAGATGTTTATTATCATCAAATTTACATTGTGACAACTGCTGGTCTTTAAAAGTCACCAAAGATTTTTATATTTAGGTTTCTCCGTGATA
>VMDR010029208.1:0-12845 GCA_007922815.1 Macrotus californicus | reverse complement strand
AATAGAATCTAACAAGGTAAAATATGTACAATCTTTGGGTTATTGAAGTAGAAAATTATATCAATTTTAAGAAAAGATGATTTTTGTCTTCTTTATGTGTTCCTTTTACTTTTTTCTATAACATTGCATTAGCTAGAATTTTCTAAAACATGTTGAATAGTAATAATTATAACTGACATTCTTTGTCTTATTTCTGCTTTCATGTTGCCTCTACTGGTTTTTCTATTAAGTATGATGCTAGCTTCTATGTTCAAAGAGATCTCACTTATTGAGAGATAATAAATGTTTAATTTTTATTTCATTCTTTTTAGGATTTCTATAACTATTTATACTTCTAATACTGGCACATCTTTATAATCTTGGAATAATTTTCAGACACATTTTATTTGTTTACTGCATTGTTAGATTCTATTTGCTAATAGAATTGTATTCTTATAATTAAAACACTAGATGCAATAGTGGAGACAGGAAAATATACATTCTCTGACAAAACACAGATGATCAATACATCCCAGTAACAGTAATGGTAATTACTACTGCAGTGAATGCGGTGAATTATAGTTTTTTCAAGTACCACATTGGTTCAAAGCACTAATAATGGTACAAAGGAGAACCTTTGAGGTAGGGTAGCAATTTTTCTGCCACCAGGCTTATCTCCCAAAGTTACAATTAAATGTCACCAGCAAATGGAAGTACAAAACTTACTTTTCAAAGCTCCAGGTCTTCACATTGCCTCTGTAATCAAACCTTTTTTGTTAGTGCTGAGATACTAATGCAGGCTATGTAAAATAGGAGAAAGAGCTCCAGGTGATTCTGCTCTTCACAGCTGAGAGATTTGAACATGCCACTGCAATTGCTGAGGCTGTAGGTCTCATTCGTACAAAGGAGCTAGTCAATCAGGCCAGCATTGCTTGGAATATTGTGATGAGTGTCTAACAGCGTAAGAGGAGTGAAGTACTTTTGAACCAGAGTCCACCACACACATATAAAATATCATCATCATCGCCACCACCACCATCATCATCATCATCATCATCATCATCATCACATCATCATCATCATCAGGCAACAGTGGCATTAAGCCAAGGCTCACAACTCCCTACATACAGTAAGATCTTTTTGCTTCCATAGGTTATGGCAGGCATTGTGAAACATGGGTTTACATTTCAGTGCTACTTAATTGCCCTTCTTTGTCTCCCAGCCATTTTTTACATTTAAATAAAACTCTTCTTTCACTTAACAATAAAAGGGCTAAAATTTGCATAGTAAGTCTGAGTCAGTGGCATGGATATCTAATTAAAACTTTCTATTTTTTTTTTCATTGTCCCCTTTTCATTTTCCTCCCCTGAGCTGCTGACATTAGTGTAACTGTATTCAATGCCCCCATTCTGTCAACCCTCTGAGCTCTGAGGAAAGCAACCAAGAAGGGGACCAGGGAGAGCAGGAGCAGGAGAGAAGCAAGAGGAGGACAGGAAGGTGAATGGAAGAGGCAGCCTAAGGAGACAACGGCACACATTGAAGGGATTGTGGCAGAATGATCATGCAGAAGAAAAGTCATGCTGGCTGTGGCTGGGTGAGCTTATTGATGTTTTAAAAGAGGGCAGGGTGAGGAAGAAAGAATCTGAAAAGTGGAAACTTACTGGAAAGAAAAAAAGGGGGGAAAGAAAGAACAAGAGCCTGTGAAGCTCAATGAGAAGGCGAGATTGTTACTAAGGAGAAGTAGTTCAAGGGGGTTAGAAAGACTTGGTTTTAGCCCTGCAAAGGGGAGTAGGTAAAAGGTAGGTATACAATCGCTTGTAGCATTCTAGGAAGAGTGTTCATCACACATTACCATGGAGAGACTGTAATAAGAAGGTAAGTCTGTTAGTCTTACTTCAATATTTGTCCTTTCATCTGCATAAGCTTCTATGTTATTATTTAATAGTGTAGGTGTATTCCACACCCTCTCTCCTAGATTTTTGTTGTTTTTCCTTATTAGATTTCACATACAAACATGACTCAGAAACAGATTCCTCTGAAATTGTTTGTATATCTTCAAGATGTAACCCAATGTGAATCTTCTCTCTTCTTGTCTCTCCCTCAACATGAAGACCATGTTGGTATAATTAACTAGAAATTAGTTAAAATCATCTTCCCAGTATCTTCCTTTCCCCACTCTGTTCATGTACACAGATTACCTATTTATAAAATTATGTTTTTGGAGAAAATTTGTCATATTAATGGTTCATGATGAAAAGCCTGGCTCATGTTAGGAGTCAGGTCACGTGGTAGCACTTTGGTCATTTCTGCCATCACTAGTCATGGCAGCCTGCCTCTGGGAATGCACCACTGTCTAGCTGTCTTTTTCCAGCTTCTTGGGCAGATATGGATTAGAGGACCCCAGAGAGCTGACTGAATCAAGACCATTTGGCAAATAATAGGCCCCCCAGGGAGAGATAAGGAAGAATTCAAGCTATTGAAGCACTGGCCTCAGCACTATGGTGTCAGGGACCTGGAATCAGTTAGATGAAAAAACCCATGTGACTCTACAGTTAGTAAAGGGACTAGGCAGCAAGATGAAAGACATACTTGGCTCACTTCTTTAAAACCTTTTGGCCCCATGTGGGAGGCAATTCCCTACATCCATGATTAAGTCCAGTGATTACCTATCCTTGTATAATATTTTCAGTTGCTTGATTATAGGACTTTCTCAGGCTTTTATAAAATTATACATTTCAAGCCCCACTCCAGACCTATCAAATACAATTTTTCCAAAGAGAGTGCTGAGGATTATATATTTATTTAATAAACAACTGGACAAGATTGGTAAATACCAGTTTTTACAGGAGTTGAACAATCTCATGTGAGGGAGAATTAAGGTACAATGGTGAGGATGCTACCTTTAATGTACTATCTATTGAGGAAACTTAATTTCCCTAAACTCCCAACCACTTGTCTATCCCATTTTTAGACTTCGCTTTCACATCAGTGTCCTGACTCAATCTTGATTTGATGTATGAGATCATAAACAACTCTAGATCTACCTTCCATGAATTACTGCCTTCATTTACACTGCTTCTTTAAATATGGCTTTAAGTCCAAGAGAGGATAAGTAGACATGTACTTCAGTTCTTTTCATCCTCTGAAACTAAGACCCTGCCTTTTTATTTCCATTCAGTATCTCAGGAATTAAAATACTGTCCTTGAATGTTGTTTAGTCTTTGAATGGTGGTGTCTGTTGACAGCACCTACCTACATGCTACCTGCTGGCAGTTAAAATAGAAGATACCATGGATGGAGCTTTTCCTGCATGACAGCATGCTCTTGGGAGTAAGAACCCAGTCATCCTCAGGATAACCTTGTAGCATAGTATTACTAGTATCCTAATATCCTAGTTCTTTAGTTAGAAAGTTAAATCAAACGTCCAAGATCACCCCAGACAGTAGGTATTCAAACTCAAGAATTCAAGCTCCAGCATTTGAGCCTTTTAACGTGAAATTAATGTGCCTCACCTGAAATGTCTCATCACTATGCTCATCTCACCTGTGTGAGATGAATGGCTTTCCAGCTTGAGCTGGTTAATTCTCCATAGACAACTGGTGGACTTTTATACCTCGTGTTGTACCAGGCATAGCAAGGGTAAGTAGGGCATGGTATGGAGGCAAGACACCACAGCCCCTAAAAGCCATCAATGTCAGTTTTCCTGAGGGAGCCAGGATGACCATGGTGAGCAGCCATGCCTGGTACTGGCAAACTGTTGATTCACTCTATCAACTGAACTTTCACTACTGTTGCAGGTTGCTCATTTCCTCTTTGCTTGGGTGCTGCTTCTATTCCCATACCACACACATTATGCCTGGCAGAGCAATCCTGTCCTCATCCCCCCACACCTGGGGACATCCCATCTCCACCATTAGCTCTAGTAGCCTTATCTTGTTCTGATTATTGTACTGCCTTTTCTTGATGCACCCTACACTAATTCAGTCCCTGGCTGAGTTACAAGATGTTCTACCACCCACAAGGGAAGCAGACTCACAGAATTTTGAAAGCATGGCTTTTACTTAAGACTCCAGAAGGACCAAAATAGTATCTCCATAGGAATTGTACCTATATTTGAATTCAAATCCATTAGCATAGCACATACTCACCTCTTCTGGCTTTCATTTTTTTCTAAGACTTGGAACAGCCAAATCTTCTCAAAATGTGAATTTTCATTCCTCTTCAAATCTGCAGGGAGCCTCATTACCAATAAAGCAATTCATTGCATCTTGGTACATTTAATTTTTAAAACATTAAGACCCTCTTCAGATTCCCTTCCAAAGCACTAAAAATGGAAATCCAAACCTCCTTGTAGAGTATAAATATAGCCAAGTATCCGGATCGGTGCCAGCATTTTTAGACATTGTTGTTAGACACTTTCTCCGGTAAAAATCATCTAATTTTTCTGTTATCAACTGAATAAACAAGTTGTGAACCTGAAGCAGTGTGGCCAAAAAATTGTGTCATGATTTGTGGCTCTAAGAATAAAATGAATGCATGGTTAGTATCCATTTAAAATGGGATGGAAAATATGGACACATTTGGTTATGTGCTAGGCTGAGAGATCCAAGAGAATGAGTATGGCTGACTGGTGGTCTTTTCTCTGGATGTCTAGAATTTTATACTGTTCACTCTGTGTACAAAAATCTTCTAGTTAGTTCTCCTTGGCCACTAAGGAGTGCAAATTCACTTTAAGACTTTGTTTAAAACTACCAATATTTTTATTTTGATTTGAAATGAAATTATTAAAATAAAAATGTTACATTTCTTCTATAACTACTTAGGGTAGAAGGGTAATATAAAATCTATAAAAAACAAATAGTATATTTAGAAAAAATACCTCATATTCCCTAAAACCATGATCTTTTGTTCAGACTGTCAGCTTCCATTTGATTAGCAATGAAAAGTCTTAGTCAATATATCTTCAAAGTTTTCCAAGAGATCTAATCATGTGTGCGGGCTACACACAAGGATATTTAATTACCACATATAGATGTTTGAAAGATGCTTGGGGGGAGTAGAGAGAGAGAGAAAAGAGAAAACAGCAAAATGTTTGACCTCCCATTTTGGAATAATATTGTAATTTTCTCCTGTATTCATAGTGGTTTCAAGGAAAGACAGGCTAATAGTTAAAGGCTTCACAATGGCCAGAAGCACCCTGGGTCACCTGGCTTGGTTAGTTCCCTGACCTCATCTTCTATCATTATTTCCCTCATTCCACTAGAGCAAAAAAAATGCTAGGCATGCTGAGCATTCCACCCCTACAGAGTGTGAGTGCTCGGACTTTCCTTTGCTTAGAAAATTTGTCCTCCAAAACCTGCATGGCTCAATCCAACACTTATTTCTGGTCTGAAATAGAGACTTTCTTTGGCTGCCATTCATAAAATAGCAACCTTTCCATCACCTCCCAAGAACTCCCTATGTACTTACCCTACTTTATTTTCTCCATTACACTCACACACACTCACATATACACTCTGAGCATTTTCTTTATATTGTCTGTTTACACCACACAAGGATGTTAATCATTGAGCAGAGTCTGTTTTGCTTCCTGTGTTCTATCTCTAGTATCTGACACAGTTCCAGACTACCAGTAAAAATTCAATAAATATTTTCCATATGCATAAATGAGCACATTTATGTGTTTGGCTGGAAGGAACAAACAACCAGGCAGTGGCTTAAAAAAGAGAGATTATTTGTTTCACATAAGAAAAGTGGTGAGTCCCAGGAGTGGGGTGGCCACTCACTAGACACCCTTCCAGCTGCATGTTCAAGATAAGAAAAAGAGACAAGAGGGACAAAGGGAAAGGCTGTTTTCCCCTAGAGTCCATGTCATTTTGTTCAAGAAGGGAAGAACTCCCTAGCACACATGGCCAAGCCCAGTGGCAAGAAAAGCTGGGAAATCAAGTGTTTGGCTTGTTTGAAAGACAGCCTATGAGAAGAGATTTAAGATAGCATATTGAACAAGTCCATGCACAGTATCATTGTTAGGTTGAAATGAACCAGGGTATATAAGATACCAGTACACAGTAATCATTGATGGAATGATAACATTATTATGGAAGTTTCAGTAAGTCTCCATCAAATCTGTTCAGATCGTCCTTTGGCTTTTTCCTATAGTGCATACTTTAATTTTCTATGTCCATCTGAGAATACCAGGGTAACATTTTATGATGTTACACTGGAACTCCATCTTAGAATTGTAGAGCTTTAAACTATAATTTTCATTTTACTTGATTTCATATATTAGCAAATTCTGAGTGTATCAAAGCTCATAATTCTTGTCCTGATTTTGTTTTTATGATTCTCAACTCATTACGTGATTTGAAGCTCTGTTAGAATCCGATTTTAGAACGACTTTGCCCATATTGAAAAGACAGCATACCTGAGTGGTCAAATTCAGTTTCCACAAGCCAACCTGCTGTGTCTCAACTTACTCCCTTCAAAGCTCAAGAGGAAAACACAGAGGTCATAGGAGAGCACAATTATTTCCCCAATAATAAGAAGCATGAAGCATTAGGCAGAATTTTCAGGACAAAATGTAAAATATATATCTAGCATAATTCTGACACTTCTCAGAAATATTACTTTAAAAAAAAAACACATTTGAGACATGATGCATTTTACCAACATGCTCTGAAATACTTCCCAAAGTGGTTCCAATGAACTTGCACCCTTTGGGCAATTTGGCATCCATCTTGCCTTCAGACAACCTAGAGAGAGAGGGAGGGAGCCCCACTCTTCCTCCACTGCCCTGGGGCCCTGATGAATGTGAGGGCCTGTCCTGGGGCTAGAACTGGGAAGAGGGTTGAGATATGTCTTGATTAAAAAGACGTTCTTCCTTAGGAACAGTTTTCATGTCTTCATGACTCTTCCTCCATGTCTGTCACAGCATCTGGTACGAAATCAAGGATCAGTAAAATTCTATGAAAGGAATCAGTGAAAGAAGACATAGACTGAGCCACTTGGCTTAACTAGTCTCCTAGAACATTTATTCCAAAATACTCTGGATAACAGCCATCCGACATAAGCCACAGATAATTTCAAAATCATGTGTGAGTGTGTCCTTGTGAAATGTGAATGTGAGGCTAAAATCACCCCGAGCTGCCTTGAAGGGGCTTAATCAACATATTCTAATTTGATGCACTCCTGGGTTACTGCTCTACCTTTGTAGGTTTGATTTCTGAACAAAAAATATTTTTCTAATGTCCTTGCACAGTCTGTCCACAGCTGTTTCAACTCCCTCCTCCTAATCCCCAGAGGATGTTTTGCACATCTTTTTTTAAAGCATTAATATTCTATTTGACGTTGTTGCGTCCTTATGACAGTTACCCACATCAATGTTATTGCCCTTGTCACTCCTCCTTAATTGAGAGCACTGTCACAGACAGGGCCTAATGAATGCATGCTTGATATACATTTGTTCAGAGAATGGAAAAGAATGGAATAAAATGGAAGGAATGGAATGGATTAGAACAACCTAAATGCAATTGAATATCCAAATATACAGAGAAGCTATAAAGGAGACTGAAAAGAGGTGACACTAGCACTTTAGATAATTTTTTAAACAACCTACAATTGCTGAGAGAGAACATCATTTTTTGGTAAAAATATGTTTCCTATAGAGTTTGAGTTTTATTCTCAAAGCACAGGTTGATTGCAACTGAGTCTAAGCCAATTAAGAGTGTCCCCTTCTTCCTCCAAAAGGAAAATACCCAAGGCTCTCAGAGAGTTACAGGTATCATGATCATGCTCTGTTCTGGTGGGACACCTCTTGGTCTGTTATTTATCTAGAGGTAGAGGAAGAGATGTGTCTGCAACCCCTGTTTTTTGTTTTTTCGAAAAAAAACAACACAGGATTATTTGGGCTTTGGTTGGGATTCTCTCATACAACAGCCATGTCCTCAACAGTAGATTCAAATTACTTGTCAGAAAAGTGTGGAAATCTTCCAAAATGAAAATGCTGGACTCTCGCTCTTCCCTTCTGCTGACTGAAGATGTGAGAGTTGTTGAGCTTTTTGTCTCCCGTCCTCATGCGGAACCAGCTTCTTAGAGAATCATTAGGGTTTTGCTGACATCGATCCAGAATGAGACAGGAAGGGAAAGAACATGGGACTGGGAGGGGGAAAAATCCCTGTATTTCTTCTGCTGTCAAAAATAGAAGAAACAGAAATACACTAAGATCAATTTTTACTTGAACTCACTCTGTGTGAAGAAACAAAGTTTATTTCATACTTTTGCAAAATCCCCAACACCATGAGCAGTACTGAAAACAGGGGAAAATATATTTATTTAAGAGAGAATTGTTACAGTTTTACTCTAAGCAGTAGCTCATGGGAATGGGCAGGATTCATGGCTGCACGTGAAGACAAACCCAACACACATCAACTGGCATTTTCCTTCTTACATCTACAGACACGACAGAGAGCAATCTCTCGGATTTGAAAAAGAGCTGGCAACTGGCACTACTACTTCCTTGGGCCCAAAGGGGCCATAGCAGAGGAAGTTCAAGTAGATTGGCAAATCAGGAAGCCTGGCAGGCTGCCAAAGGCCTTAGTAGGTGGAGAGGGCCCCCCGTAGGGAGCACAGCTGGCCACAGCTGGGACAGTGTTCCCAGGAAGCTCAGACTGAGGCAGCCAGTGCTCTCACAACCAGCTGAAATTGTTGTGCACCCAGAAAACAAAACATAGGAGAAAAGAGGTGTCTAGGGATAGGGTAGGAGCAATCATCCTTTTATTTGTGAAGCATGGGATAAACAAGCTCCGATGCCTTGTGTTCCAGGCCCTTTGGATCGGGGTAAAATTGAACTGAACAAAGCAAACTATGTATTATTAATGGTAGCGTTTCTTTTAAAGATTTGATACGGGCAAGCACAAAACATCACCATAAAAAGGGAAAGGCTCTTCAAAATTGGCAATTCTGTTTCTTCAGTTCTCTCTCAGTGGGATGCTACATGCGTCTTTTCTCCTCTTTTACTTTTTTGGGGGCTTCTGGAACAAAGAAATGAGAATCCAGGAAGGAGAAAAAAAAGGAAGCAGCAAGGCAGGAGGGAAAGGGAAGAAAACCTGAATGCTGCAAAAGGATGTGGACAGGGAAGCAGAACATGGAAGGAGGTTGCACTAAAAATTAGGGAGGGGGAACAGTAATAGGACGAGACATTGATATGCTTCCACTCTTAATCCTGCACCATGGAGAACCAGTGTAGATATTGTGTTACATGTGGGAAAGCATTGACACACTCCCTCCTTGTCTGACCATAAGGGAAGGGCATCTCTGCAGTTGTCTGGATGGGAAGAGGGAATTGCTTCTTTTCAGACCCTGCCCTCATCCCAGCTCTGTCTGTGTGCCCACCCTACCCAGGGGCTGTTTGTGGCATCTTTCCTAATGCACAGGGTTCTACAGCAAAGCTATAATTACCAACACAATCCAATTTCTTCACTACCCAGTTTCACACAGAGATTCTACCACCAGACTCATGATAGCCTCAAAGAAGAAAATATGACATTTGTAGCCTTTTGTTCTTAAATGTGGTCCAGATTAAGAAGAGGCAATCCAGCCCTTAGAGCAGAAGGGATTCCAGGTCAGACGCCACGCTCAGAGAAAGTATCTGTGAGGAAGTGGTACTTGAGCAGAGACCTGAATGACCTGAGGCAGTGCATCAGGCAGGTGTCTGAAGGCAGAGGAGTCCAGAAAAGGGAATAGCGTGCAAGGTCTGAGCAAGAAGTGTGCTTGACAAACAGCAAGGGGGCCGTTATGCCTAAGAGACAGTGAACAAGGCCAGAGTATGGAAACAAACAAAAGAATGAAATCATGTAAAACTCTATGCCTTGTAAGGAATTTGGATTTTAATTTAAGTTTTGTATGCAACACACAGTGGGTTTTGAGCAGAAGACATAATCTGACTTACATTTTAAAAGGCTCAGGCTCCAGCAGCTGTGGTAGGCAGACTGAGGGGTACAGATGGAACTAGGACCCTGGTGAAGAAGTGTGGTAGTCCTCAGAGGGAGATGGTATGGACTGGGACATGGAGACATTGGGAGGGTCAGAGTTAAGAGCAGATTGTGCATAAGTAGATGTGAGGTGGGGTGTGAGAGAGAGGAAGTGGGAATGAGTCTGAAGATTTTGACCTGAGTTATTCAGCGACTTTTACTGAAATGGAGAAAATTATGAAAAGGTGGTTTTGGGGACAAAAACAAGATTTTATTTTATGCAGAATAAACATGAGACACCTATTAGAGACTGGAGTAGAGTTAGAGACAGAATATATAAATCCACACTTTCAGGGAAAGGTCAGGGCTGAAGATACAGGCATGGAAGTCATTTGTATATGAAGCATATTTAAAGCCATGACACCTGCTAATGTCACCTAAGCAGTGTGTGCAGAGAAAGAAGATGACCGAGCCCTGGAACACTTCAGCATCTGGAAGCTGGGACACAGGTATATCAGCAAAAGCAAGCTTCATGGCAGTCCCAGTGAGTTAGGAGAAAAAACAAGAGACAGTTTTTCTCAGAGCATGAAAATCAAGTTATTTGCAGGAGAAATGGTGATGAATAGATACAGTTCCTGTTCTCAAGATGTTCTCAGATCTGGCAAAAAGATAGTCCAGCAGGAAAAATTCTACAAGGTAAGTGAAAAGAAACTAGTGTGACATCTCAGTTCTTCGGATAACTTTGTCTATTCAGTAGAAAGTGGCCGAAAGAATGTTTCGCACGAGATGTAATATTGTAGTAAGACCTCACAGGAAGGGCAGACATTTTCTGGGTAAAGAAGTAGAGAAGAAACGTACACACATGCAAAGGAAAGTGTTTGGAAGGGTCTGGGGTGGCTGAGATGTCAAACGTGAAGAGTCACGTATCAGGAGGTGAGGCTTGAGAAATAGACTTGAGCCAGTTTGGTAAGCCCCTGTACAGCAAGCTGAGAAGCTTGGATTTTATCCTGGAAGCAATGAGTAGAGAACAGAGCAAGATAAACATATCTACATGATAGAAGTGTTCAAAGAACAAAAGTAGTTTCATTGAGAAGCCTGAACTAAAATGCATATTAGAAAACAGTAACGCATGATGCTATTAAAGAGTAAACCACGACCATTCTTGAGTGAGTGATGTGGCCGGGCCCGCCCCTTATTGGCTCTGATCCTGTGTTCTCAGCTACAAGGCAAGGAAACAACTGGATGATTTCTGAGATTTCTTCCAACTCAGAACCATTTCTGTGACTCTATCTGGTGAGCTAAGGTGGGGTGGTCTATGCAGAAAACAGTAAGCTCTATGGAGACGGTAGTTCACAGCTGCCTGGCACCTTCTTCGTCCAGGGCCTGATAAACAACTGTTTCTGGTTCATGCTTATGGAGTTACTATGGGAACAGATGAATGAACTACAGGGGGTGGCCCTGGGGATGTACTGGACAGTGGGGCAGATGATGCCTGCCAGCCTGGCAGTATCTCATGATGGAGGACCTGGACGTCACTATAGGAGCCATACCATGGGGACTGCTAAAGATGCAGCCCTGATGTTGACCAACACAAGCAGCTTTAGAAAATCCTGACAGTTGGATTCATCTCTGGGTACACGATGGCTCAGCAATAATCTCTCAGAGACCTTAGACAACCTGCTTTTCTCTATATAGCAACTGTTGTTTGTTGCAGGGTGAAAAATTCGCGTTGGAGACAAGTGAGCCCAGCTGTGTTTGGGTTTTACAGACTGTCTCAAGATTTCTCTCAGATGTTTTGGTTAATGGCAAAATTGAAAATACAGCGTTATTATGATCATTATTACCATTATCATTTATTCAACTACCACTAATAATTAATGTTTACTGAGTACCAATAATATGCAATGGGATTCAATAAGCATTGAATTAGACTTGGCCTCTGTCCAGTTGGCTTGTGGTAATAAGAAAAAAACTGACAAGTTTTGCCCAAATTTTAATCTTTTCCAAATGTATTTGTTTCACAAGCTCTCCTTGGTTACACTTTGCTAAACTGACTGAAACCAAGAAAGCTGACTACAAGATTGGCACTAATGTTTTATACCAACATTTTTCAAAATGTGTTTTGTGGAAAGGATATTGATAGATGATTTTTAAAAAAACGTCCAGACACACAAATTTGGAAGACAATGGCTTGAACAGGAGTAAATATGCTTACTATTGCAGGATTTTGCTGAGGTATAAATGGGCTAATGTGCCTTGTAAGCACCAAGAAAGGAAAATAATACATAGCACTTTTTAAACTCATTTGAGCATGGAATCATTCTCTGAAAGACTATAAAAATTAGGTTTTAAAAATCTGTTCTAAAATGCCTTTCTTTTTAAAAATAACAAAAAAAAAATTTCTCAGGCCCCTTTGCTGTCTTCTCGTTACCAAAACCATGGTAACACATTCTTATTGCTATCAAGGAACAACTGTGGTTCAATGGTTGTCCCAAGAAGCCCTCCCTAGGATCCCCACAGTACTGGGGCCACCCAGGCTATTGTATGATAAATGAGGACTGTCATGTTTTTTTCTTACTTTACTATGAAGATTTAAGGACCATGATTTTATGTGTATTAAATCAATTGGGATCCCTGACACACATGCTACAATGGCTAAAATAAATCAGACCGACAATACAAAGTGTTGATAAGGATGTAGAGCAACGGACACTTTTAAATTAAGAGTCATTGCTGGTTTTATTCACTCATCTACTGATGGACACTGGGCTGCTTCCATATCTTGGCGATTGTAAATAATGTGCAATGAACATAGGGGTGCAACAACTATAGGACATTTACACAATGGAATAACACTCGGCCATAATAAAGAAGGAAATTTTATCCTTTGTGTCAGCA
>VMDR010029207.1:0-12834 GCA_007922815.1 Macrotus californicus | reverse complement strand
ACCCCCCCCACCCCTACCTACCACTACCACCACAAGAATCATGACTTCTTCCTAAAGAAAATCAGACCACAACATTCACTCTCCCAAAGTGCGACTCTTGCGTCCTCAGCAAAATTAATTAGACTACTTACAAGTGCGTTACACAACATAGCAGGGCTTATTACAAATGCAGCCACAGTCAGTCCTTGGGAAATCCCCAATATCTTACATCTGGCCTTATTTGTGTTTATTAGGGAGAGGGATGGGCAGCAGATGGGACAGCCGCACTTCCTTAAAAGCATCTTAAGCTCTTACAGAGTCTTTTTGTATACCTTGTTGCATTTGAGGTGATCTTCAACATCCCTGCAAGGGAGCTAGCTATCATGTACAGACAAAGCAAACTAAGGCTCAAAGAGATTAGGCGTCGAGCTCAACCCAACACACTAGGTAGTGGAATCCTGGCCCAGGATCCAGGTCACAATTTAAGCCAGAGCACTTTATTGTTTTATTTCACTTTGTTTATTAAATAAGGGCCTAAGTTACTGACCAGTTAGTGAGTGGGCTTGGGCCAATAATAAATTGGGTCAGAGAATCCTGCACAGACATGACTTCGCCAACAGTTAGCTAATTAAGAGAACTTAGCAATGATTGCATTAATAAACCATTTCAGCAGAACAGGTTTAGTGCTCCCATGCATCCTAGCCTGCCTCCCTCCCTCTATGTCTCCATTGTGTGTTCTCGTGCGCACGCGCTCTCTCTCTCTCTCTCTCCCTCCCCCCTCTGTCTGCTTCACCTTCTCTCTGTCTCTCCCATCTCTCTCTCTCACACACACCCCCATCACTAAAAATCCCTTCTTCCTGCTTAGGAGAAGTCCTTGAGGATACACCACCCTCATCAGCTTCCCTTGACCACCGCACACCAACCGGAATGTTGTTTCTCTAAACACCTGGCGTTGACAGTCTGTATGACTCACTTGATACTTCGATAACAAGAGAAGACAATTTGTGTTCTGTCTCCTAGTGAGGGTCAAAAGCAGCTCAGGCAGGTAGAGGGTGTTACATCTTCCATGTCCTTCCACCCAGCAGGCCTAGAATACTGTTACAATGCAAAGTGTCACTAAATTTATCCACCATTACTGAAGCTCTTAGAAACAACAGTTCACCCATTTACTGGCTAATGTAACACTCCAGAAGCTGTTGGCAAAAAGAAAAGCATTTCAGTTCGGGAAGTCAGTTTTTTAAAAAAATCACCCATTAATCTTTTATCAGAACTAGTCCTAACTGGCTTCTAGAATGGTTCCAAATACTGGATGATTTCAGGGGGAAAATCATCAGCTGAGACAGACCAGCTTGGAGAAGCCAGTGATTATTCCCAGTGGTATCTGGATGGGTTAGTACAGCCCACAAGTACAGGAATATGAACACTGGCTGCTGCTTTCTGTCAAGCCAGACTTTTCTCTCAAAGATGAGAAAACAGGGAAGGAGCAAAGGATACCAAAAGGACAAAAAGGAGAATGAATGGCAGCAAAAATGAGAAACTGTGCAGGCAGCAGTGAAAACGACAGGACTAGAGGGTGGGTGAGCACTAGACAGAGCAGACCAGGATGAAGCAGCACAAGTCTGACCAGCTTTGCAGGCTGGAGGGAGACAAAGCATAACCGTTCTCTGCTTACAAAACCGGGGACACACCAGCAGGCTAGTTCCTTTCCAGGCGTCAGGGCTCTGTGAACTCTCTCCAGGTGGGGACAGGGCCCTTTGACTCCAACAGGCTCTGCTTTGAGCAACCAGAGCCAAATGAACTCTTTGCTGTAAGCCTTTTGGAAAGGAAACGTGGAGAGTCAAGAATGCTTATGAAGTGAAACCCCTATCTCTTGAACGTAACTACTGCAGTGAGAGATAACATATCAAAAAAGCACTTCTTCATATCTTTGGAATACTGTGTTTTTTTCACATTGACATTGAAACAAATTATTAAATTGTAGCTTCCTAAATCTGATGTTATTCAGGAACCCCCACGAACTGTTTGCCATTTATTGCACATGCTAATTAGGAGCTGTAAGGTCTTTATCTTCCCCAACCCACAGTCACATGCCCAGGACGGAGCTTTGCTAAAAACAGGACTCCTGGCTAACACTGTTAATGAGCTTAGCACTGCCAAAATGTCAATGGTTTTTTATTTGGTCAGAAAGGGCCTAATGTATCTAGTTTGCTGCCCTCGGTAATTTTCACAGAAATGTCAGAGCAGCAATCAGCAGAAGCGGATGGCAATAAAGATGATTACTACAAGGGTAGCAAGAACACCCCACTGACAGGCTGCTTTAATTTTTCTTTCCCCACTGCAAAAGTTAGTTCAGAGAAAGGCAACGGACTGTACAGAGCTCACTCCAAAGCATAACCACGTAATTTGTCTGAAATACAATTACACTTTTGAAATTGTGAGACATATAAGAAGCTTCACTGTGAAGGCAGAGAGCATAAGAACATGTTTCAGGGGAAGAGATGGGAAGAGCAGGGCTGTTCTAACAAAACTTGCTTCATTCACAACATATTTTAGGATGCTAAATAAGGAAAGGGTACCTGAAGGAGCTACATCCAGCTTGCTTGTATTACTTTTGCACTAGAAAAATGTGCTTAGGACTTGCTCAACGTAAAATAAAAATAGATTACTTCTTTAGTAATTTCAATTTATCCTTTCTTAAATACACATAAGTAATAACAAATGTAATCACTGTAAGAGTCAGTAACAGATAACAGGGCCGTGTTTACCTTTAGGTCACTGGTGTCCAGATGTCCAAACATGCAAGGCATTCACTTAAGCTAATTGCCAACAGAATGGGGGGAGAAAGCTTACGCATGCGTGTTGATTTCAGGGCTTGGCCTTTCACTGATAGAATTTCACATTTTACCATGGAGACACATCAAATTCATTTGTATTATTATGAAAAAGGGGAATGATACAAAATGAAGGATAATGAAAAGAAAGCACGCACTCTAGTCCCCAACAGCTGACCTCATAGGAAATAAAAACTGCAGGCTCCCAAGACATTCCACCAAAATCTTTGCACCTACCCCACTCTCTGACTCCCTTCATCCCACAGAAAGGGACGTTCTCTGACACAAGGCCACTGTAACTTCTCAGCCTACATGATGAAGCAGACAATAGAGGACCGAGGCCTCTGCTTAGAAAGTTGAGAAAGGGAAGTCCTGAACCTGAACGCCACACAACCTGAGCGCGATCCTTTTCACACGTGATCCTCCCAGTAGTGAGGTATGTCTTTGCCCTTTAAAGGTCCCAAATTCTACCAGTATAAATATTAAGAAAAACCTCTGACATAAAAGTAACTATTTCACTCTACCTCATCAGTTCCCTGCGAAAAGTAAACGAATATACAAAGTTGGCATATATGAGCTTAATTTAATCTCTCCTTGAGGAAAACTAAGTTTAAGACAACAATAAAGATATTTGCTTCATTACATTTCCTATTAAGTAGTCTAGCTTAACTGAGCAATTTAACCAAGTCATTGACTGTAGCAGTACTCTTAAAATCAGACCCTTGCCTGGGTAAGTATGTTTAAGATAATGGAAGGGAATTTTTTTTTATCTAAGAGGCCTTTGTTTACATTTCCAAGCACAGACTTACACGGATGTCATGCTGTTGACTGGGCTGCTGTGGATTCCTATGGCCACAAGAAATGCTTTGCTTTTCCCTGACTCAGTTTCCCCATCATTAATAATGGCACAGTTATTTTCTCTTCTACCAGCTACCCAGAACACGAGATGCACAAACTGTGAGCAAATGCTAAGCCGTGTGTACACAACGGTGGTCTCCAGGCTCAAATGTTAGGACAGACAAAACCCACAGACAGGATTCCCAGCTGATAAAGAAAAAGGAAAAGAAAGACAAGGGGCTCTTAGGATCCGTCAGAAAGAAAGGATCAGAGAGAAAGAAAGGGGCCCTTGGGGTTCACCCCTTTCTGTGGGATGAAGGGAGTCAGAGAGAGAGTGGAGTAGGTGCAAAGATTTTGATGGAATATCTTGGGAGCCTGGAGTTTTTATTTCCTATGAGATCAGCTGTTGGGGACTAGAGTGAGTGCCTTTTCTTTATCCTTCATTGTCTTGCTTCAATTCCTGCTGTGAAATTAGAGACAAAACTTGCTGTCTACATCAAGGATAAGGTGACCCTCCACCCCAGTTTGCTCAGGACTATCACAGTTTTTACAGTGAAATTTCTGGGTAAACCGAGACACCTTCACAGAAATTCAAATGAGTAGCATATTCGCATAATAAAAAATAACTGATGAACTTAAAAATACAGTTGCTTTAAACTCAATACTCAGCATTAAAAAACTAAAGCTTGCCTAGCTTCACCTTGGTTACACTCAATCTTTTCCTTGACTTTTTTTTCAGTTTCACCAAAGGGCACTAGGAATGGGTTGAGTCATCTGGGGCTCTGCTGCTCACTCTGTGACCTTGGGAGAGAGATTTAACCCCTGTCTCAGGTTCTGCATCATGCCAGGCACAACAGTAAGCGCTCACGTGGGAGCCAGAACTAGTATCTAGTTTTTACTGTACACCTAGTGCTATGACTATATTTGTTCTACTAGTGATTTTTAAATATCGCCCATCATCTCTATAAATACTATGGATTTTCTCTCTTTTTAATCTCAGAAGAGCCTACAAGTACAATCAGGTTGATATGCTCTCTCTTAATTCTTCCTTTTCTCTGACAGACCTACATAAAAAAATGGAGAAGCAACATAATTTCCTTCTTCAATTTAAAAGCAGGCTCTACCATGCTCATTTTAGCATAACCAAGTGTTAGAAAACTCTTTTAATGACAAAACAGCATTTCTTTCTCAGTAATTTCTAATTACCAGGATATACTTGTCCACATTAGGACAAATAGGAATAAGCTTATTAGAATTCTAGCAACATCAGTAACAAAATATAATTAGCTTCTTGGAATTTATGAGTTTATTCTTTCAACAAAAAACAGTAATTATTCTTTAAAAATGAATACGATAATGCAGGGATTGCAAAGGAACACTTCAGTGAATGAATTAAGGGACATTACTCTCCTATCATATCTGAGTGGGCTCCTTTTACTTTGTTGTCCTATATTCATTTGAATTTTCAATCTCCAGCTAATAAACCCCTGACTATCAAGTGCACAGACAGCACGGAATCACAAAAATGTAATAATGTTGATAAGGGGGGCTGCTGATCTTGGGGCTGCCAGCCACAGGGACTACAGAATGAGGCAAGGAATAGTTTACAGAAGTTACTATTTTACCAATGTGGAAATATTAATGAGATAAGGAGAGAGAACTGTTAGTTCCATGACAAGAGAAAGGAAAATAAAAGAACCTCTTGCCCGTAACGTTTACCGAAAGAGTACCTGTGGGGCTGAGAATGATACTGGACAAATTTTTGGAGTGAAAAAAGAAAAGCAGCATTTCCTCTTCCGCGGGAAATTGACTCATTGCCAACTATTGAACCAATGCACAGTTCCTAGCAAACAGAAGGGATGCCCTGAATGTGTGTGTGTCCTCTTCCCCTTCTGGCAAAGTTCCATTATCTGTCACAGCACATTTTACAAGGAGATCAGAGGTTTCCAACTTGCTTAGGGTTTTCTAAAAGCCGCCTGCAGGCAAAGTGCTGTAGATGAGCAATGAGACCTTAGAATGTTTATATAAAGCCGACAGTCAGGGATTCTGTGCTGTATCCTGAGTCATGCCTTCAATACACGCAAGGTCTTTCTCAGTTGGATCTTCTCTGATTTTCCCATCTACATTAAGTATTACGGAGGGTCAGCAGAAGAGTACATAAAGCACTGGACACTCCTAGCCATGGAAGGTGCTCATAGGGGAGAAAAAACTTAAGCACGAAACACAGGAGGAGGCCACTTTTTAAAGCACTTAACATGAGCATGCAGAGACTAAATGCTACAGGGTTTTTAGAAAAGAGGAGTGAGGGTAGGCATGTGGTGTAGTCAAGCAGAGTCAGCAGGACCAAATAGGAGCATTTCCATGATTAAATTGGATTAAGTAAAGAAATGCAAATAACACTGGTAATGGCCCTGGTAATAAAGATCAGGAATCTCCTCATCCATCCATGATAATAAACTGGGTGATAAAAGAAACACTGAGTCACATCAAGGGTGGATACTTAACAAGTCCTTCCCCCATAAAATACACTGAGCTCCCTGTTTCCTTTCTTCATCCTCCAGGTTCTGCCCCTTGTATTCTGGCCCTAAAGTCTGCTCCTCATGATGGGCTGTTCTCTGACCCAGTGACATGCAGAGGAAGAGAGGGTTTCACCTCTGCACAGAGAAATGCCAGGTAATCCAGCACACACAAATTGGTGAACCCTGTAACCCACCGGCCATATGAAGCAGGGTGGGAGACTTCCAGAAGGTCACTGAAGGTCACACAGGGACTTACTTCTGTCATATCAGACAAGATGTACTTCCTGTGATAGCCTCGATGCTTGTCACAATGTGCAGTAGTAATTACAGCAGAGTGTAAATCAGATTCTGGGCATTAGAAACTGGTCAGCTACTCCTTCTACTTTGCTAAGAATGGTGTAATTCTTACAGACCAACTTCCCCCTAGGAAAGGAGGAGACCAGTAGAGAAGCACCTGTACTGAGCTGAGATCATTTAATTTTAACTGAAGGTACTTTGAAAGCTGATGACACTGTGGCCAGACTAGTACACTGAAAACGATTTCTAATCACTCCATCGGTCAAGTTTCTACTACAATTCTTTGATGCGTCTGATACTGGGCTATTGGAATCTCCAAGTATAAAGGCTTTCATCACTCAAGTTCCCAAAATCAACTCTTTTCTATTTTCAAAAACTCTCATTTCTGAATGAATTTTACACCTTATGGTTGAGAAAATATGTTTGTATTCAATGACATTTCTGGGTAGCAAACCAGGCTCTGACACTTCCTCCTCACCCTGCTTATATTTCCAGCTTCATGTTCAGTGTGCCAGAAAGGGGTGGAGGGGCGGGGGTGCAGGGACAAGGCCAGCTTGCAGATGGCTTCACTCACATGGCCTGCCCTGAGATCATCCCAGCTACCAAAGCCTTCATCCAACAGGTCACCTAGAGTGTGCCACTGGATTAATGAGCTCCTTAAAAGAAAAAAAACAAAAAACCCCCAAATACCCTGAAGCTACAAGGAGGCCCTCCTCCCTCCATTCTGCTAAAATAGCTACTCTAATCCCCTGAGCTAAATTCATTACACACAATAGTCTGCCAAGCCAGTAGGTTAAATGTTGTTCTAGAATAGCATTTCGGTCACATCCACTTTAAACAAAAATTAAATAGAGCCTTTAACTGTAGACTTATACTTAGAGACACAGTTCAATTTAGGGATTTCCAAGTAATAATTTTGTTGTTATTTATAGGAAGTCACCACTGAAACAGAGAAATACTAGCAATTCATAATGGTAATACTCTTTGGCCAGAAAATAAAATTCAGCAGCTCCTATGATTAAAAAGGGCTCACTGGGCCAAAGTTTTAAGCCTCCTATAATTAGATTTGTTCATAGAAGACTTTGTGACCCAGACTAACATTAGAGCATGCAGAGACACATAAGTATCAACGGATACATAATAAGGGAGTAATACATTATTAGATGCTCAAATGGAATATCCTATTTAGAAACATTTTATTTTTATTGTATTATCCCATTACCTTGTATTCCCCTTACACCCCCTTCCACTTTCACCACACCCCTCCCCTCAGCAATCACCACACTTGTCCATGTTCACGAGTCCTCTCTCCTTTTTGCTCCATCCCTCCACCCCCTGAGCCCTACCCTCCCGCCAGAGCTGTCAGACTGCTCTCCATCTATGAGTCTGTCTTTATTTTGCTTGTTACTCAGTTTTGTTCATTAGATTCCACATATGAGTGAGATCATGTGGTATTTGTCTTTCTCTGACTGGCTTATTTCACTTCACATGTTCTCCAGGTCCATCCATGATGTTGCAAAAGGTAAAGTTTTCTTCTTTATTTTTAAAGCTGAGTAGTGTCCCGTTGTATAAATGTACCATAGCTGTTTTACCTACTCATCAGTATACCGATGGACACTTGGGCTGCTTCCAAATTTTGGCTATTGTAAATAACGCTCAATGAACATAGGGGTGCTTATATCTTTTCAAATTAGTTGTTTCAGGTTTCTTCAGATAAATTTTGAGAAGCAGAATTGCTGGGTCATAAGGCAGTTCCATTTTTAATTTTTTAGGTAACTCCATACTGTTTCCCAGTGACTGCACCAGTCTGCATTCCCACCAACAGTGCACTAGGGTTGCCTTTTCTACACATCCTCATCAGCACTTGTTGTTTGTTGATTTATTAATGATAGTCATTTTGATAGGTGTGAGGTGATATCTCATTGTGGTTTTAATTTGCATTTCTCTGAAGACTGGTGACATTGCGCATCTTTTCATATGTCTATTGGCTACCTGTAAGCCCTCTTTGGAGAAGCATCTATTCAGGTCCTTTGCCCATTTTTTTTATTGAGTTGTTTTTTTGGTGTTGAGTTCTGTAGTTCTTTATAAATTTTGGATATTAACCCCTTATCAGATGTATTAGCAAATACATTCTCCCATTCTATGGGTTGTTTTTGTATTTCAGTGATGGTTTCCTTTGCTGTCAGTTTGATGTAGAAATCAGTTGCATTTTTATGTCCCAATAATGAACTATCAGAAAGGGAAATTAAGGAAATAATCCCATTTACAATTGCTTCAAAAAGAATAAATACCTAGGGATAAATCTAACCAAGGAAGTAAAAGACCTGTACTCGGAAGATGGTAAGACTAAAGAAAGAAATTGAAGAAAAATAAGTGGAAGCGCATACCGTGTTCATGGACAGGAAGAATTAACATCATTAAAATGTCCATACTACTCATAGCAATCTATAGATTCAATGCAATTCCTATGAAGATTCTAATGACCTATTTCACAGATCTAGAACAAATACTTCAAAAAAATTTACATGGAACCACAAAAGGCCCTACATAGCAACAGCAATCTTGAGAAAGAAGAACAAAGTTGGAGGAAGCATGCTACCTGATATGAAACTATACTATAAGGCCATAGTAATCAAAACAGCACAGTACTGTCCTGAAAACAGACACATAGATCAATGGAACAGAAAGACCAGAAATAAACCCACACCTTTATAGTCTATTAATATTCCACAGAGGAAGCAAGCACGTACAATGGGCTAAAGATAGTTTATTCAATAAATGGTGTTGGGAAAATTGGACGGATGGGTGCAGAAAAATGAAACTAGACCACCTTCTTACATCACACCCGAGAATAATTTCAAAATGGATTAAAGACTTAAATGTTAGAGCTGAAACCATAACATCCTAGAAGAAAACATAGGCAGCAAAATCTCGGACATTGCTTGTAGCAATATTTTTTCTGATATATCCCCTCAGGCAAGGGAAACAAAAGAAAAAACAAACAAATGGGAGAAACATCATTTTAAAATTGGTTTCACTTGGTGGTTAAAAACAAAAGGGCAGAATAACCCACCTCCCCCATCCCACTCCCCCATGAATCAGAACGCCAAGGCCACGGCAGCCACAGTTCTGCTGGCTCCGAGGGATAACTGGTACAGAATTGTGTGGCAGCCTAAGCTGGCTCTGGAAACTAATGCCCTGCTCTCCCGGTCTCTCTGCTCTCCTCTCTGGTGCCGCTGACACCCAGGCAGTGCTCTGTCACCATCTCAAAGGTGCTCTCACGTAAGCAGAGACTGAGGAGCAGGCCTAGATGGAACAACACACGGTCCCAATGCACTGCGGCCTGTACGTTTGGTGGTTTTAAGCTGACCTTTTCAGTCTTTGCATTATTCAACAAAGACCACCTCAGGGCCTCAAGGTACCCCGTTTTTTTCCTAACATCAGACACCAACTCTGCACAACACACCGCTCAGTTTCTTTCTTCACACACATTCTGTCTCCCTCCCCCATTCTGCCAACATATAAAGGAAACACAAGGTTATATAGGTGCCTTACTTATATGAACAAAGATTGAAAGCCTAAATATTTACTCAATAGTTAATTACATTTTATGTTATATAATATGAGCTATTAAAGTTAAAGATTTAAGTTTTTAAAAGGAAAATATATGAAGGAAAGCTCAAGAAAAAATAAGATATAATATTGTAAAACTCAAGTATGATACCTTTAAAGAAATATTAAAAATTAAAAGAACATATTGAAATATTAGCTGACAGTAAAAACTATAGGATTTTGGGGGGTTTACTCATTTCCAAATTTTGTATGTACGTGTGGGTACACACCCACATATACTCTATACTCCTTACTCCTTTCTCCGCCATTTCTTTCTCTTATTCATTTTGAGAGGGGGGGAGGGCGGGAGAAAGAGAAGGAGAGAAACACTTTATCCATGTGAGAGAGAAACACTGATCAGCTTCCTCTGGCACACCCCAACGGGACTGGGCCTGCAACTCAGGCATGTGCCCTGACTAGGAAATTGAACTGGTGACATTTCAGTTCACAGGACAGTGCCTAATCTGCTGAGCCACACCAGTCAGGGCTCCCTGCCATTTCCTTAAGGAGGAATCAAAGGTAGAAATGCTGATGTGATGTGATGAAATAATCAGATTTTTCTTAAAAATTTAAAGAACTATGACTTAAAAAGCACAACTTGTTTCAGTTAAATAGCAGGTTCTGAACCATAAACCTGTGGGTATATTATATACACATAAAATGCCAGATAGCAAAGACTTTGGTCCTTTGACCTGTCCTTGAGTATACACAGTGACATTTGGCTGCTTCACACTGCTTCTTATTTATGTGGTACATGAGGTATAGGCGCCCACTGTGGAGAGGCTGGAATAGAGTATAATATGAGCTGTCAACTAATCCGAACTGTGAGGGAACAGCCATGAAGACCAGATATTCCTAAATTCTGACTCCCTTCTGAGCCTTATTATTCCACAGCCAACTGCCCATTTCCACTGAGATGACGGACAAGCATCTCCAATTCAGCATGCTCCAGTCCCCGCAAACTGGATTTTAGGTGAAACTTAACCTCACCTTTCAGCACACTCCTCTCCGAAACCTGGCAACCTATCAGCGCACCCACCAAGCCCAGGTGCTGCTAGATGCCAGTTCTGGAGGCCATGACTATATGGTCTAAGAAGGCTGTAGGTATCATGCAAATAGCAGAGACTTCTGGATTCAGACCCCAGTTTAAATTTGTCCCCGTCACCTACTAAATGTGTGACTTGGGCAAAACCCTGAATGTGCCTGAGTTTCCTTTCCCTCACTACACACCGCCCCCCAAAATAGGACCTGGTGGTCCCATGGAACTATTGCAAAGTTCACTGGCTCACAAGGGCACGTTGAGAGATCAGTGGCAAATAGCAGCCACTCTGATAGGACAGACCACACCTGTAGAAATGGCCAATGCGACTGCGGCACAGTGGAGATGATAGAATCTGGGCCAGAGTGGACATGTCAGGGAACACTTTCAGGGGAAACTAATACTTAAACTAAGTCCTGTGAGATGAGCAGGAGGCAGATAAGCACAGGTGGATGATGTGGACACTGTACCAGCAGAGGAACAGCGAATGTGAAGTTCTGAGGTCAAGAGACAAACAGGCCCCTGGAAGGTAATGAAAGCAGTCGAACTGGCTGGAGACTAGATTGTGAGGGTGAGAAGTGGCCAGGGGTACAGCTGGTGAGATCAACATGGTCTCCAGGTTTGGGTGCCCTGCAATGGAGGGTTTTAAGCACAGAAATGATATAAAAAATGCACAGAAAGTGCTCACATTTTTGAGTGCTTTTCCTGAGTACTGTGACTGCCTTCATTTTTACCGCTCTGCAGTCTAGCTTATGCTGTCCAGAAATTTACAATCCAAAGTCTTTTTCTCCTTAAGCTGGCCTCTTCCTATTAATTATTGATATGTTAGAGTATTTTTTAAAAGCAATTAAGTTTTTTTCTTCAATTTACTTGGTGAATTCTAGGCAGACACATAAAGGGAAAAGCCCATCAGTCTCCACCTGGGCTCCCTGAGAGCTGGAAGAATAAAAAGGCTAATTTGTTATCTAAGTCATAAACCCCAGAAACACTCCACATAACTGATCACACTAACTTCTCAACGCCAACTGCTGTGCTAAGTGGTATTTATTTATAAGACACTGCACATAACCCTCATCATTTCGTGGCCTAATATGTGCCAGTCTTCCCATTCAGCCCAGGGAAGCGCCACTGGTTCAGGCGCTTGGCATCACCTGAGACGTCACCGGCCGACTGCTTTGCTGAAAGCTTACCTTCCACCACTGGGGAATACTAGTCATACTTCGAATGAAATCTGCCCAGTAACCCCGGGCCTCACTGGGATTCCTTATTAGCTCGATCCAGTAACCTATGAACACTGATATTTGTAAGAAACCTAAAGTAGCGAAATGAATTAAAAACTTTATCATTCCCACAAAATTAAGAACAGTTCACTGAGAAAAGCAATTAACATATTTCTGTCCCTTGCAAATAATTACTAAAGCTTAACTGCAGGGACCTCCTTACCTTTGTGAGAAAGGATGTCTTTTTGCATGTAAGGCAGATTATACATAAAATTATTCTCCACATCCTTATCCTTAATTCCACATATTCATTACTTCTAATTTGGAAAGCAACCTTGATAAGGCTAGAGGCGTTAGGTTACACTCTCATGAGTTTTAACAATTTTACTGTAGATTAATTGGTGTCAATGGACTACAGTAATTTCTAACAGGGTGCTTTTGAATATCAGAACTATTGCTGTGCACCATTAAACAACAGAGTTCTGTTGTACTGAAGGGAA
>VMDR010029206.1:0-12834 GCA_007922815.1 Macrotus californicus | reverse complement strand
GGAAAATATCCCAGGAAAGTAAAATCTTTGAAAAAACAGTGAGAACGTTTGCTATATTCCTGAAATTATAAAAACAACTCAATGCCTAGCACTCAGAATAAACAAACTAAAACTGTAAAGAACCATAGTTAAAATATATAAACTATGTAGCTACAAAGAAATGTTTATGTACAATACAATTAAAATATACTAGTCCGTGACAAAGGTCAGATATAGACATATGTGCGTGTTCATGAAATCTCCTCGCATCACTTCCTTGATTAAAATCCTTCAATGTCTCCTCACCACATAGAGATTTACAACCATGGTCTGGTTCTTGCTCCATTTCTCTCTACCTTTCATCTCTGCCAAAGATCTTGTCCGAAATTTGGCATACTCTCTCAAGCCTCCTCATGAGAATGACTCCCCTACAACATTCTTCTAATAATAAATTCCTGCCAACCCTCCCTTCCAGACCTAGTTCAAAAACCTGTGTTTGAGCCCATCGGCCAGAGTTTTTATGGCCTTCTCTGCACTTCCCATAATTGTGCACAATCCTTTATATTATACCACTTTAATCGCTAATGGACATGCAGCTTTCCCCCACTAAACTGTAGGGGCAGAGACTGTTGTTCATATTTGTGTCTTTGGAGTCTGGAATTACAATAAAAGCTTAATGAATGAAATAAAATGATAAACAGTAAATGAAGGGTTTCAAGAACATGGATCCTTTTCTTTGTAACATTACTTAGATGAGTGATTTTAATGTAAATCACTTTAAATAAATATGGATATTTAAAACAAAAATATTTTCTCCCTTTACAGAATAATTTTCTTCAAGTTAGGCAGCAGCTGCTTAATGGCTATAGTTATGTCATCAGACCACAAGCTGACTTGCCAAAAGTCACAGAGCAAAAATATTCTCACTGCCAGAATTTAGCCACAGCTGTCCTCTAAATGATGTCCCGACATTCCCTTTCAGGATAGTTTATTCACAGATTTAATCCAGTCCTTCAACTTTAGATAAAAAGCATAAACCAGCCGGGCCAGATATTAAGATCAGTGAAGGAAGAACTTGTTCCCTTCCCTTTGTTACCTGAGATGCACACAGGACGTGCAACCCTCCAACTGTGGCTTGTTTACCATACTATAATATTCTGGAAGAAAGGAGTAACTCCCTGAATGGGGAGAAAGAGGAAAAAAAAAACACCAGAATGCTCAGCAGGGGCTTCTGAGACTTTCGAGAAATAGCCCCCTTTCAAATCAGCCTCCTTCAGTACCAGCAGCGGCTGCTGCGAGGAGGGGAAGTCCGCCCTGGGAGAAATCCCGAGCGCCCTGGGGATTTCACTCTGAGAAGAGCTTCTCCTTTCACAAGTAAAGGGAAGACTCTTACTTTCAGTGTGACGAGGGGGCGCGCGACGTACAGGACCGAACGGACGCGCGGGCAGCAAACCAAGAAGAGGGGAGGAGGGAGCGCTGGTGACAACAGGAGTCCGGCTCTGCCCCGCGTCTGCGGCTGCGTCAGCCCGCGTGTGCCTCGGGGCGGCACAGGAAGGGCCCTGTCCAAAGACAGATCGGTGATTATCTGATTTCAACACTGCTGCTAATCCTTGGCTCCTTTCCCAGGACTGTGAGAAATGCCTGCGAACGCTTCTCACTGGGTTTCTGTTTCTCCTAAAAGCCCTGTCTAGCCATAAATGCCGTTTTGGTGGGATTTTCTCCGCCCTTCTGCCCACTCGGAGACATGTTTTCCCTCCGAGTTTTCAAGGCCTCCCAAAAGGCGGCCTTGTGAACAAGGGGCAGAACGGGCCGACGGGGGAGGCCGCGGCGGCGCCTCACAGCGAGCAGCCCCACCCCCCGGCCGGGCACCCAGGGGCGCCCACCCCGTCGGCTTGTCCCCACAGAAAATCAGCCCCTCCTGCTTACGCCTAACTGACCCCAACACCTCTTTTCTCTTGTCCAGCACGTCTCTGTCCCATTCGCCAGAGCCTGCGGCTGCCCCTAGGCCTCACCCCGGGGAACAGGCCCGTCTGAAGCCATCGTGCCCTGCCCTGCAGCCTCAACCCCAGGTTGGCGTGGAAACTGCCCAACGGCCCCGCTCCCGGCGCTCCCCGAGGAAGCGAGGCCTCCCCGGGTCGGGAGGCGGTGGGACCCGCAGGAGTCGGGGCGGAGGGGTCGCTAGGGGTATAATCACTACCAGTCGGTGGACGATCGCTTCTGAGGGCAGCAGGAACACTAGAGCGGTGCGAGGTGAGCAAGCTGTGGCTGTAGCCGCCCCACCGAAGGTTCTGGAAGTTGGCTGTCGGGCATGCGCAGTGCGCCCCTTAGACCCCTCAGGGAGCCAGGCAGCACTTCGCAGGCACAGGGTGAAGCCAGGCTGGGAGCCTTGGTTCGTTGGCTTCTTCTCTCACCTCTGTGTGCGCATCTACTGAGTGCCTACTGTGTGCCAGGCTCAGAGCTCAGCTCTGGGCTCGGGCAGATTCTCACACACCTCCCTTGTCGTGGCAGAAAGACATGTTAACCATAGGATTGCAGGTAGCATTGCCTTGGAAACGAGCTGAATGAGGACACGCGTGAGGTGTTCTGAGAGTCTGTGGAGGAGGACCTGACCAAATCTGGGCATCAAGGAAGTCTTCCCAGTGGACATGCCAGCCTGTATATCTAAGATGGTAAGAGTACTAGGCAGTAGGGTAGGGAGGCAGATCGGGCCCAGCATTTCAGGCAGAGAAACAGCAGGAGCAGAGCAATGCGATGGGAAGGAGCATTGTCCCTTTACGGAACTTGACAAAGAGAAGGTGATAGAGCAGTTATGCAAGAAGAGGCTGGAAAGGTGGGCAAGGACAGACCATACTGGGCCTTAGTCTTTATTCTAAGAACTTTTCATCTTTCTTTGCTAGAAAGAATGGTCATGAGCATTATGATGCTTTGCAGTTGATAATGCATTGTTGCCATTAATTTTAACAACCTGTGAGATCACTAATGGTTTCCCCAGCGGAGGGAACTGAGCTGACAGAAGGTATTTTTCACTGTCACTAAGTAGCAAGGCTGGACCTGAAACCACCTCTGCCTTACGCATGGTCACAGTCACTACCACAATTAAGCATAACCAAATGAATAAGCTATGTCACCACAAGTTTTCTTCAAAAAGATTTCTGTAATGTTGTATAAAGGCATTAATAATCAATCCATCTAGAAACCAGTCCAAAAATGTACACCATGTAACAGAAAATGCTAATATCTGTTTCTCCCTTAATTTACAGCATGCATTCTTCATTGGGGAGATGGGGAGTGTTGTCCTCGAAGGGAAAAATTGGTTCTTAGGGAGACTAAAAAAATTTTTTAGATATTAACAATGATTAGTGGCACACCAAATTCAACCCTACCCAGCAAAATCTTACTTCTTTGCTAATACTGTCATGTATTGCTTAACAACTGGGATACACTCTGAGAAATGTGTTATTAGACAATTTCATCACTGTGTAAACACCAGAGTGCACTTACACAAACCTAGATGGTGCAGCCTAATACACACGCAGGCTACAGGAGTACTTGGCAGTTATTGCAGTGTGATTGCAGACCACTGCAATGAAGCAAGTAATGCAATTAAGCAGGTCATAATCTGTTTGCTAGCAAGGGACTTGCATTTTTTTACATGTTTTTGTAAAAAATGCAATACCTATGGAGCACAATAAAGGAAAGCACAATAAGACGAAGTATGCCTGTCTATGGTATGGGCTGTTGCTCCTAGGCCACAAACCTGTACAGCATGTTATTGTACTAAGTATTGTAGGCAGTTATAATGCAACAGTGTTTGTTTATCTAAACATATCAAACATAGAAAAGGTACAGTAAAAGTACAATATAAAAGATTAAAATACTGGATCGGTATGGGTCACTTATAAATGGAGCTTGCAGGACTGCAAGTTTTTCTGGGAGTGTGAGTAGTTGGTGAATGTGAAGGCCTGGGACACTACTGTATACTGCTGTAGATATTATAAACACTGTACACTTAGACTACACTAAATTAATTTTTAAGACTTCTTTAATAATAAATTAACCTTGACTTTTAACTTTCTAACTTTATAAGCCTTTTAATTTTTTTAACTTTTGACTCTTTTATAACACATTAAAACACAAATACATTGTATGGCTGTACAAAGATATTTTCTTTCTTTATATTTCTTTCTTATATTTCTTTCTTTCTTTCTTTCTTTGCTCCACACCCTTGTTCATGTCTATGAGTCACGCGTGTAGGTTCTTTGGCTACTGCCTTTCCTATACTGTACTTTATATTCCCATGACTATTCTGTAACTACCTATTTATACTTCTTAATCCCCTTACCTCTCACCCATTCTCTTACACCCACCCTCCCATCTTTTTATCTTTTACCTTTAGCATTTTAATTATGATATGTGTTAGAGTGGGCTTCTTTGTGTCCATCTTGTTTGGGACTCTCTGTGCTTCAGGACTTGCATATCTATTTCCTCCACCAAATTAGAGAAGATCTCTTTCATTATTTTTTCAAATAGATTTCCTTTTTCTTGCTCTTTCTCTTCTTCTTCTGGCACCCCTATGAAGCGAATGTTGGATTGCTTAAAGTTGTCCCACAGGCTGCTTACAATATCTTCATTTTTTATGGATTCTCTTTTCTTCTTATTGTTCTGATTGGATGTTTTCTTTTCCTTATGTTCCAAATCATTGATTTGATTCTCAGCTTCATCCATTCTACTGTTGTTTCCCTATAAATTATTCTTTATTTCAATTAGTTTATCCTTCATTTCTGACTGGATCATTTTTTTGCTGATGAGGTGCTCACTAAGTTCCTTGAGCATCCTTATAACCAGTGTTTTGAACTGTGCATCTGATAGATTACTTATCTTCATTTCATTTAGCTCCTTTTCTGGATTTTTGATCTGTTCCTTCATTAGGGCCATGTTTCTTTGTCTCCTTGTTTTGGCAACTTCTGTGTGTTTGTTTCTATGTATTAGGCAGAGCTGCTTTGACTCCATGTCTTGGTGGTGTGGTCTAATATGTTGAGTGTCCTGTGGAGTCCAGTGGCACAGCCTCCCCTACCACCCAAGCTGGGTACTCGAGGCGTGCCCTTTGTGTAGGATGAGTACACCCTCTTCTTGTAGTTGAGCCTTGATTGCTGTTAGCAGGTCAGTGGGAGGGGTTTACCAAGGCCAATCAGCTGCAAGGATTGGCTGTGACCACTTACCACTAACCTCTACCCTCCGTGGAGGATCAGCCGTGTAGGGGCAGGGTGGTAGTACTCCAACATGATCTGTAGCTGTCCACTGGGTATACTGGCCCTGGGGTTTCCTGGGTGGTGTAGGCCAAGATCAGCCTGCACCTGTGTTTTGCCCTGGGTCACCCTGCCTGAGCTATAAAGCAATCTGAGATTGCTACTACTTGGGCTGGGATTGGACATTTCCAGGCAAAGCCAACCTATGCTGCTAGTTCCAGTCTTGGGACTCACTGAGGCCAGCTGCTGCTTGTTTGAGAGGATTTAGGAAGTTGTGAAGCATGAGCCAAGACCATTCATATGGAAAAGCATCTTGGGTGGGCCTATAAGTTGGGTGGGACTGAGTCTCTGGGGATCTCCAAGGTGTGTCAAACAGTACTAGCCAGGTGGATGGAACCTCAGATGAGGCAATAGTTTGCCAGCTCTGTGGGGGAAGGGTCTAGAAAAGGGGCAATGGCTTCTGCTTGCCTTGATACCTGATACTTCAGCCTCCCCCTGTATACCACTGGTGCCCCTCAAGCTGCCAACCCGTCCCTGGAGCCCAGAGGTAGTGAGCCTGAGTAGGTGAGTCCATGTGTGGGTTCTTTAAAAGAAACTGCTAGGGGCTCCAGCCGTTTCCTCCACTGACTCAACCTCCCCAGGTTTTTGTAGCCAGCAATTATGAGGATTTATCTTCCTGGCACTGGAACCCTGGGCTGGGCGGCCTGTTGTGGGACTGGGACTCCTTGCTCCTGAGATATCCCTCCCACATTTTCATCCACCACATGTGGATGTGGAACCAGCCAGTTCCGTGTCTGCACCCCTCCTACCAGTGTGGATGGATGTGGTTTCTTTAATTCTATAGTTCTCAGACTTCCATTCAACTCAATTTCTGTTGGTTCTGAGTTATGGCCACTCTACATTTTAGCTGAAATTTAGTTGTGGTTGTGCAAAGAGGTGAATCATGTCTGCCCATGCCACCATCTTGACCAGAAGTTAACCATTTCTAAGTGTAGTGTTCATTTGTCTTAAGTATATTCACATTTTATACAACAGACCTCTAAAACTTTTTCATTTTGCAGCACTATAACTCTATACCCACTAAAGACTAATTTTGCCTCATCCTTTCCCCCTACCCTAGGCAACCACCTTTCTACTTTCTGTTTCCAAAATTTGATTTTATATATTTCAGATGAATATTTGTCCTTTTGTGACTGGCTTATTTCACTTACCATAATCTCCTCGAGATTCATCCATGTTGTAGCACGGAACAAAATTTCCTTCTTTTTAAAGGTTGCATAAAATTCCATTGCATGTATATACCACATCTTCTTCATCCATTCATCTGTCAGTGGACATTTGGGTCACTTCACCTTTGCAAATAAGGCTCTTGTGAATAATATGCTACCTTGAACATGGGTGCACGTTATTTTGAACCTATTCCCAGAGGTGGAATTGCTGGATCATATGGTCATTTTATTGTTAATGTTTTGAGGAACCTCCATTTTCTTTTTCGTAATGGTTGCACTATTTTGTTCCCACTAATAGTGCACAAGGGTTCCAATTTCTCCACATCTTCACCAACAATTGTTATTTTTTATTTTTTATTTTTTGAGAGTGGCATCCTAATGAGTATGAGGTGATGTATCATTGTGGATTTGATTTAAATTTCCCACTCTTTCATGATTGTAATGTTGAGCGTTTTTTCATGTGCCTATTGGCCATTTGTATATAGAGAAATGTCTATTCAAGTCTTTGTCCACTTTTTGTTTTGTTGTTGTTGTTGTTGTTGCTGTGTTGTAGAATTTCATTTTATATTCTGGATATTAACTCCTTATCAGATATATGTTTTGCAATTATCTTCTCCCATTCCATAGGTTGTTTTTTCACTCTGTTGATTGTTTTCTTTGATGCAAAGAAGTTTTTAAGTTTGATATAGTCTCATTTGTCTATTTTTTAACTAATGCCTTGTTCTAACTAATCATTAAAAATAATAATAAACTAGACTTCCAGCCAAGATGTAGCCATAGGTAGATATGCTTTGCTTCCTCACACAACCAAAAGAAGGACAACAAACAATTTGAAAACAAAAAACAGCCGTGGCTGGTGTGGCTCAGTAGATTGACTGTCGGCCTGCAAACCAAAGGATTGCTGGTTTGATTCTCAGTCAGGGCACATGCCTAGGTTGTGGACCAGGTCCCCAGTAGGGGGTGCATGAGAGGCAACCACACTTTGATGTTTCTTTACCTCTCTTTCTCCTTTCCCCTCTCTCTAAAAATAAATAAATGAAATATTTTTAAAAATAACAAAAACAAAAACCAACCAGAACTGCCAGAAAATCGAACTGTATGGAAGTCCAACAAACAAAGAGTTAAAGAAGAAACATGCATCCAGACTGGTAGGAGGGGAGGAGATGGGCAGCCACGACACAGAGAATGTGCAGCAAGGCAGTGGCTGGTGGACCAGGAGGACCCACATTCACATGTGGATAAACCAGGAGGAACAACCAGGGAGCAAGACAAACCACACAACCCAGGGTTTCAGTGTGGGGAAACAAAGGCTCAAAGACTCTGGCTGTAAAAACCTGTGGGAGTTGTGACAGCAGGAGAAACTGCCAGTCTCACAGGAGAGTCCATTGGAAGGACCCATGGGGTCCTACACAAACCCACTCACCCAGGGAATCATCACCAGAAGGGCCCAATTCACTTGTGAGTAGTAGGGGAAGTGACTGGAAGCAGGCTGAGAGCTATGCAAGAGACAGTGTTTCCTCTCTGACCTCTCCCTCACATACAGTGCTACAATGCAAGTGGGTTGCCCCACCCTGGTGAATACCTAAGGCTCTGCACCTTATAACACAACAGAACAGGTGCACTGAGACAAAACAAATATGGCCCAAATGAAAGAACAGATCAAATCTCCACAAAAAGAATTAAGCGAAAAAGAGATAGCCAACCTATCAGATGTAGAGTTCAAAACAGTGGTAATCAGGATGCTCACAGAAATGACTGAGTATAGATACAAAATAAAGGAAGAAGTGAAGGCTATGCAAAGTGAAATAAAGAAAAATATACAGGAAGCCAACTGTGAAGGGAAGGAAACCAGGACTCAAATCAACAATTTGGAGCAGAAGGAAGAAATAAACATTGTTCTGGAACAGAATGAAGAAGCAAGAATTCAAAAAAATGAGGAGAGGCGTAGAAACCTCAGAGACAACTTTAAATGTTCCAACATCCAAATCATAGGGGAACAAGAAGGAGAAGAGCAAGAGCAAGAAATTGAAAACGTATTTGAAAAAATAATGAAGGAAAACTTCCCCAATCTGGCAAAGAAAATAGACATGCAAGTCCAGGAAGCCCAAAGAGTCCCAAAGAAGTTAGATCCAAGGAAGGAAGCACACAGCAAAGTACATCATAATTACATTATCAAAGATTAAAGATAAGGAGAAAATCTTAAAAGCAGACAAGAGAAAAAGAGATTATTACCTACATAGGAGTTCCCATTAGACAATCAGCTGATTTCTCAAAAAAAATCTTATAGGCAAGAAGGGGCTGGAAAGGATATTCAAAGTCACAAAAAGCAAGGACTTACATCCAAGATTATTCTATCCAGCAAAGCTATCATTTAGAATGAAAGGATAGATAAAGTGCTTCCCAGACAAGATAAAGTTAAAGGAGTTCATCATCACCAAGCCCTTATTATATGAAAGATTAAAGGGACTTATTTAAGAAAATGAAGATCAAAACTATGAACAGAAAATGTCAAGAAACTCACAACTATCAACAACTGAGCCTATAAAACAAAAACAAACTAAGTAAACAACTAGAACAGGAGCAGAATCACAGAAATGGAGATCACATTGAGTGTTATCAGCGGGAAGGGAAGAGGAGAGGATGGAGGAAAGGGTACAAGGAATAAGAAGCATAAATGGTAGGTACAAAATAGACAGGGGCTGGTTAAGAATAGTATAGGAAATAGAGAAGCCAAAGAACTTATATGTGTGACATATGGATATGAACTAAGAGGGGAATGCTGGAGGATGAGGGGGGGTTGTGCTTTTAAGGGGCACATATGAGATCATGGCCACTTAATTTAGAAGTTCAGATTCACAGACAATAAAAATTCCAAGTCAAAGATGAATAGTTAAGCAATTTATTAAGTAAGAGCAAAGATAAAGCAAGAATGAAGAGCATACATCACCAGACAGGAAATCACCAACATCCACACAGACGCTGGGGAATCCTGGAGACAGCAGCATTCGGGGTTCCTCTGGGAAAAGTTCAAAGTGAAGCATCTTTCCCTTGGGTGGGATTTCAAAGTCTCACTTTGGGAGCTGTGGTTAAATATGTTTTAGACAGAAGTGGCTATGCGCCAAGGGCCTTTCATGACTTGATTGACCAACTGTTCCCTCCAGGAAAATAGCCAGTTCTTCCCCAAGGGAACGATCAGTGTTTACAGGTACTGAGTTAAAAATTAGTGGTGCTTAGTTTTCTGTGGAGAAGCGCTAGTTCTCTCCGGGAGACAGCACACCTATATTTCATTCTTACAATAAAAAGTCATGGCTCAGGCATAAACAGGGATGATTCTTAATATTTCTTTAACCTGTCAGGGTTGCAGTGCAGAGGGTAATAAAGGGGAGAAAAAAATGGGACAACTATAATAACATAATCAATAAAATATACTATAATTTTACTACTCTATACTACTTTAATAATAATAGTAATAATAATAAACTAGCATAAATAGCATAAATAACAAAATGAGCTTACCACAGTAAAAAATGATCTGGCCCTGGAAGAAATTAAGATGCCTTTTAATGTATCATAGTACATTAAGGAAAAATAAATATAGCCATATATTATATAAATAGTAAGGAAATTTGAAAAATGCATTACTTATCTGGACATTGATATTTCCCATCTGGAAAACACATCTCCAACTCTTGTTTTTTGATATTATTATAGTCATTACCTAACCTATTCTTCACCCAGGTCAGCAGTGGTGAATATACTAAAGGCTGCCAGTGATACTGGTTTCACATCCCTTACTATAAGCCATCCATTTATGTGAAATGGAAATAAAGCATGTAGAAACTCCCTTGGATCTGAGAGTAGGGTTTCCCCCAGCAGAATTGTTTGAACAGCATAGATCAGCTATGAATACCAGCCAATCAGAGTTTAGGAGGGAAAAGTATTTCCTAAATAAATATGACTTCCAAGAGCATGTTCTCCAAAGAATTTCCCAGGCTTGAAATCCAATAGAGGACTGACTCAGTAGAACTTCCTTCTACCACCATGAAGAAAAGTGGTGCCCTTCTGCTTTTGGGTATCACCTTCCTGATTCTGATTGGAGTCCAAGGTAAGGAGTTCTGAGTTACATTAGATTAGGTTAGTAAAGTCAGAGATTTAAACTGCTGTAAAAGCCTCTTGATTTGCCCAGTACAGGTGATTGCTTTTTCTGCACCAGAAAGTGATATGAGTCACTCATAAAAGCTTCTCAGTGATGTGATGTCTTATACAAAGTTCATATCTTAGACTTCCCAAATTAAAAAAGTCTTCTCAGTCTTTGTGAGTACCTGGCATGTTGTAAGTATCTGTGCTTAACCAATTAAAGATCCAATAATCAGAAAAAAATTCCTAATCTGTTTACTATCTATCTTTGTTACCTTGAGCAAATTAGTGAACTTTTCTAGATTTAAATTTCCTCAGCTGTAAAATGGAGGTTTTATAGTTATGCTTTTTCTACCTATCTCATGATGTATGGCATATAGTAAGCCCTGAGTAAATATATATATAATTATATATCATATAATTCATATTCTTATATGTCTTATATATGTGTATACATTTCATATATATATTTCATTTCTTCTTCACATATGTATATGAAGAAAAAATGAAACCCTTGCTGGTGTGGCTCAATTGGTTGGAGTGTCATCCTGTACACCAAAAGGTTGGGGGTTTTATTCCTGGCAGGGCACGTACCTAGATTGTGGGTTTGATCCCTGGTCACAGCACCAGCCAGGGTGCTGGTTGGGGTGTGTGTGAGAGACAACCAATGTTTCTCTCTCACATCAATGTTTTTTTCTCTCTCTCTCTGTCTCAAATTAATGAACATATTTTTAAAAATTAAAAAAAATTAAGAAATGAAGATAGCCCTGGCTGGGTAGCTTAGTTGGTTAGAGCATCATCCCAATAGGCCAAAGTTGCAGGATTAATCCCTGGTCAGGGGACATACAAGAATCAACCAATGAGTGCATAAATAAGTAGAATAACAAATCGGCCTCTTTCTTTCTTTCTTTCTCTCCTTCTCTTTCTTTCTCCCTCCCTTCCTGCCTTTCTCTCTCTCTTTAAAATCTACTTTTAAAAAGGAATGAAGATAGTGTATTTTAAAGAATTTCCAAAAGTTTAAAACACTATTGAAAAGCGAGGCAGTGGGGAATATGACAATGGTGGTGATAACTGGTCATTATACATAGAACTTTCTGTCCAAACCAACACCAACTGTATTCTACTAAGGTCATATAGTACATGGCTTTGGGAAATACTTAGGAAACTCTGGTCCATATAGTACACATGAATTGGGTGTCTGTGTGTCTGACCTGCAATAGACATTTCTTAAATATTGTGAACATCTTTTTTCCTAAGGTTGTATAATATGGTAGTTAAGAGCAATGCCTTTGGACTCAAAGTCTGTATCTGCCCCCTAAAAGCTGAGTGACTTTCTTCTTTACTTAACTTATTTGAACTTTAGCTTTTTGTCTATAAAGTGGAGGTGACATTTACTTCAAAAGTTTGTGGCAATGTTTATTAGACACTCAGTAAATGATAGTAAAAACCACAACTAAGTCAAATACATCATTTTTATAGATCACCGAAGTTGAGACATTGCCCTAAACTAGTGTGTGCTACCCATTCTCTTTCCCTTAGGATCTCCAATGATGAAGAACAGACGCTGTTCCTGCATCACCAGCCAAGAGAAGATCCACTTAAAATCTGTGAAGGACCTCCAACAGTTTCCCCCAAGCCCTTCTTGTGATAACACTGAGGTCATGTAAGTAAAATCTCACCCAACATGGATGCGTCATGTTGGCAGAAACATTAACTTTATTGTGATTATTACTCTCAGAATGCTTGCCCATGCAGACACTTAAAACTCAGATTGTTGCTTCTCTGTAAATCTGACCCACTTCTTTCTTTTCTTTAAAAAAATACTAAGTAATTTCTGGTAGAGATTAGGAACACATGATTACATATTACAAAAATAATACATGTTCATTGTAGAAAATGTTTAATGCAGATAACCCAAAAGAAGAAAATAAATATTTATAATTCTTTCATCCAGTGACAAATACTGTTAACTCCCTGATATGTTTTCCAGATCTCTCACATTTGCTTTGTGTGTACATATATAAACACAAAATATATATGCACATATTTATAAATACAATGTATATACACAAATAAAATCATACACTACATACTGTTTTGTAATCAGTTTTTTCATTAACACTATATCATGAATGTTTCTTCATGTCAGTAAACCTTCTGTAATAATATCATCTTTTTCTAATATGTCATTTTTAATGGCCAATTACATTCCAACATATGGATGTACCTTAATCTTTTTTTTT
>VMDR010029205.1:0-12830 GCA_007922815.1 Macrotus californicus | reverse complement strand
CCACAGAGACCTTTGGTCTTTCAAATTAACAGGCTTCTTCTTATTTAAAATTGAAATGCAGAGGTGGATAGAAAACGGGAAAACGAATGCTCATAAACACAGCTCATAGGATTGTCAGCTAGCTGGAGGGCAAAATGGCAGCAAATACCAAAAGCCCTAAAAAGTATATGCTTTTATCTAACAATTCACTCTAAGGAAATAACTGAACAGTGCCCAGTGACACCTGTATGTAGATGTTCACTGTAGTGTTGCTTATGATAGCAAAAATCAAATTAAAAAACCTGGAAACAAACACATAAATGATAGAGCTGGGATTTTAACTAAAGGCCTTCTGCCTTCAGTGCCTGGGCCCAGCTAAATTTAAACTCCACTCTGTTAGCCTAACAGCCTTCCTGTTATTCCTGCCTCAACCAACACAGTGTGTACGTGCATTCTGAAGGAGACACCTGGCTGACCGATCGTGGTAAGGGGAGCAACCTGTAGAACCCAGGGACACTTGTAAGCAATACAGTTAACCCACTGTTGTGAAGGCAGTGAGACTTGTGTTCTTGGCCCCCCGGAATGTGTTACGCAATGAAGGCACCTGGGGCAGAATTTCTGGAAGTCTCAGGTAAAGGCTGTCACCCCGTCCCTGCTCCTCACTGTACCAGTGGAGTCGCACCAATATATTCATTCTCTATCACGTAAAAACATTAGGCAAGGAAAGTCAAGTATATCAAAGTTTCTGATTTTTTTAACTTAGTTTTTATTAGTCTGACAGCTGATAAGCTTATAAATCAGGAAAATAACAGAAAAGCTTTTGAGCAGAAGCTCAAGGCTTAGTATTTTTAAAGATCCACAGATGCTCATCGACTTACCATGGGGTTACGGCCCCAATAAGCCCGTCAGGAGTTGAAAATATTGTTAAGAAGAAAATGCATTTAATACACCTAAGCTACCAAACATCATGGCGTGGCTAAGCACACCTTAAACTTGCTCAGAACACAGTATCCAAAAATCACTGGCACACCACAAATAGTAGTTTTTGCAGTGACCCTCGTGATGGCGTGGCTGACAGGAGCGGTCACTCACCCCGCTGACCAGCATCACGAGAAAGTATCAAACTGCCAGTCACTGACACAGGAAAGATCAAAATTCAAACTACAAAGTACTAAATGAGTATCACTTTCATACTACTGAAAAGTCTAAAAATCTGAACCATTTTTAAGTAAAGAATCATCTGTATTATCAATTATCTTATCACTAAAACTTTCACATATTAAATAAAAACACACTGCAATAATATATCTACCACATTCATATTTCAATTAAAGGGGCCAGGAGTATATTCAGCTGATGAAGACCTTGGGTGAGTATAAGGAAAAGAACAGCACAGGTATCTTTTTCAGTCTCTGAGTAGGATTCTAAGTATGTGATTACAATTTTTTTAAACCTGTTAGTTATTTGATCCAGTTTATCAATGTTTAAAGAGTATATGGCAATTAACTGGCCACTACAAAGTTAACACACAGTGACATCAAAGCCATGTGTCATGCTCATGCTTCCTGTGACATTGGCAGCACATCTACTCCTTCCCCTCAGAGAACAGAAGTCCTGGTCAGTTCAGTGCCACAAACACTGCGCCGGGACATCTGCTTCTCCGTCAGGTTCACCTCAATTACTGTAAGATACTTACAGCATCTTGCTTACCCCTCAGACTGACTGGCTGGAGACTGAGCAGGTCTCTCTGCGGCCCTGGTGCTCTCAGCGGTGAGGAGTCCAGCTGGGGATTCACAGGACCCCTGCAGTCCTCGAGGAATTCTCCATCACCATCACAACACTCCGATGACAGACTGCAGGAGCACCAGCAGGAAAGTAGGAGAGAAGCGCTCTGCCTAACTAACTCAGCTCTGAGGATCCTACTTGGTTTTGTGAATTGTCAGCAACTCGTGACAGCAAACATACGTGACCCCTGACACGTACAGGGACAGGGCTTTACTCAAGACTTTAGCGACAAGAGCGCTGTGTGGGCCTCTCCCATCTTCAGAACCAGGAGTTCTGGCAAACAACAGAAGTAACACACACTGCCACGTCGACTGAACCGCAAACAGCCACGTGGATAGACCACTCATTGTCAACCTTTCTCATCTCACGGCACACGTAAACTAATACTCAAATGCTGCAGCACACCACAAAATATATATATTGCCAATCTGGCAAAGAATAGGTAAAATTTTGATTCATTCACACTGAATGGCTATCATTGTGTTGGCTGTTGTCATTTTTGTATTTGAAAAATCTAAGGGAAAAGAAGTCCGTGCCAACAAATAATCAGCTATTGCGTGTTGTAAAAATTCTTGCAGCACACCGGTTGGAAGCGGCTGGAAGAGACAAAGGAAATGCAGGAAATCAGATGACTGTGACAGTCATCAAAGAGGAAAGCCCAGGCCTGTGTGGCTCCGTTGGTCGGAACGTCATCCCACCGACCGAAGGCTGCTTGCTGGTCGATCCCCAGTCAGGGGGCATACCCAGGTTGCGGGTCCAATCCCCAGTTGGGGTATGTACAGGAGGCAACCAGTCAATGTCTGTCTGTCTGTCTGCCCACGTGTCTGTCTCTGTCTCTCTCCTTTCCTCTCTAAAAGCAATGAAAAATGTCCTTGGGTGAGGGAAAAAAAAGAGGAAAAACATGAACTAATTAACCAGATTCCCAACCAGCCAGAGAACCCCATTAGGAGTTCATAACTCTCTTATTTGTAACTTAAACCCCCTTAACCAAAACAACAAGGACAAGACCTCTCAAATGTTCCCCATCCATACATCACCCACATATCACCCACTCAGGAAGCTTCAGTGAGCCTCCCATTATAGCAAGTCCCTGTGTTACAGCCACGGCAAGTGAAGTGACACCACGAGTGGCCTACACCTGGGTCCCCAGAGTGCGGAGCAGCGCTGCCTCTCCTCACCGGGCAGTGGGGATGCGTGCACCAGCCTCGTTCTTCAACATGAGAAATAGAAATGAGAGGCGACATCTCAGGCAAAATGATCTTCTGAACATTCTCCCAGCTTAAACCCCCGCCTGCGCTCCCCACCCCGGCAATTAAACGCACACTTGAACCCAGGGCTGGAACCCTTGGCGTAATGAAAACCCTTGAGTAGGGTTCTCGGTATAATGGCGCCACATGTGCGGTGACAACATTCGAGCCCTAGGGGGACCTAAAACATCCACAACCCATGATGAAAACCTGGAACACATGTCAAAGTAGGACACTTCTTCCTGGTAGATGGCCGGACTCCCCACTCAGGGAGACCCTCCTTCTATCCAGCCAGCCCTGGTTTTGACTTGGAACTGACAGGGGTGAGAAAGTGTCTTGGGGCCCAGGAGCCGGCACAGCACAAGGTCATCACAGTGCTGACAACTTCCACTGAGAGAAGTTGCATGTTCAAAGACTCCACACTAACTATCACATTGGTATCATTCCTTCACTTCATTATCAACCCTCTTGGACTCAGATCTTACGATTTTTTACATCTGTACTCAAGTACAGCAAGTCCCATCCCTAGCTCCTTTCTCTCCAGTAGAAGGTCACCTTCTGGAAGCCACAGCAAGGTAAAAACACTCCAATCAATGATAACTCTTAATTCCACCAGCAGAATAGAGGAAATAGAAAAATCCATAGTCTTTTTAAAAATTTAAGATAAGACTGAGTTCAGAGCAAAACCTATGTAGATGTATGCATTAAAAAACAAAACTCCAAAAACTCTACTGTGTTTGTGATTTTAACCTAGAAATAAACCTTAGAGAGCATTTACATGAATGTTGAGTTGTCTATCAGAGTCACACATAAGACACAAAAGCAAGAAAACAGTGAACCTTGCAAAACTACAGAGAACTGACCCTCACTCCCCCGTCATGTTGCTGCCGTGGTCTCTCGTGGCGGAGGGGAGCCCCAGAGCAAACAGAACTGAAATAATGAAGCTGAGGTTAGGAATTCTGTTAGCTCAGGCAATCTGAGGACAAAACCAGAACCACTGAGTCCTCCAGTCACTCGTCACATCTGTGACACCGAGAAGAATGGCTCTTCCCTTTGCGGGAAGAAAGGAGGTTTCTTTTGGTCACAGAACACTGTTAATCTGATGAGAAAGGCATATATTCCTAATTGTCAATGTCACTTCAAAGGACTGTGGGCCTTCGCAGGCCATCCTGGACGATCAGAGTCCCCGCAGGAAACCACAGGCTCCTGACATCAGCAACCCCATCTTCTGATCTTCCTGGGCCAGCACCGAGCACTGTCTTGCACCCAGACGTGGCCGAGCTGACACACGAGGACGTATGCAGGGTCAATGGTTAGAATAACTAGACCGGCTAAGGAGATGGTGCAACTTGCTCCTGAAGGCAGTAATGATTCAAACCCATCAGTAGTTACTGTCCTAATGCATAAAAAATACATAAAGAGCCCTGGCCGGTGGCTCAGTTGGTTGGAGTGTCATCCTACACATCAAAACGTTATGGGTTTGATTCCCGGTAGGAACACAGATGGGAGGCAACTGATTGATGTCAATGTCTCTTTCTCTTTCTCTCTCTATCAAATCAATAAATATATCCTTGGGTGAGGATTAAAAAATACATACATATCCATACACATAAAAAGCTGAAACTTTTAAAAAAAGCCAATTACTAAACTTGTACTTGAATGATCCCCACATGTTATGAATACTCTTTCACAGTGAAATTCTCAATGTGAGTTCCAAAACACTTTTAAAAAACTTAGAAACTTTCAAATTTCAGTTATTGTGGATGTTTATGGGTAGCTATATTGCTTCAAACTTATTGAGAATCATGCCATGACATTATACTCCTAGTTGATGTGATTCTACTAAAAATGCCTTTAAACTGAAATAGTTATTCTTCCTGAGTTTTAGAAGTATACTGAAGTCTTTAGTCTAACACCCACCGTTCCCTGCCTTTTTGCAGGAAGGCAGTCACACAAACAGTGGCAGGTAATTTTAGCTTTCATGGCAGTCATCACTCTGTGTCACACACACTGAAGACCTGCGGCCTTGTCCGCCCCTGCAGTTTGCTGGGGCAGAGAATACAGATTACCCCCCACCTCTCCCTCCAACTATTTAAATCTATGGATCAGCCTGAGGGCTTCCTCTTCTTTTATTCCCATCCCTCTTTGTCTTCACAAATCACTCTTCTCCCTCTCAAAGCGTTTCTGTTTCTGGGATGGAGTTTTCTATTAGTTTCCTTTTTCTTTCTTCTCCCACACAGGCAATAGGATTATAATTACACCTTTGCTTTCATCATTTGTATTTCTGACAACTGTTACCTTCCTTTTACATTCCTGACATTTTCCAAATACATCCATCTGTTAATTTCCAAAAGTATTAATTTTTGTATTGTTCATGCACTTTTCAACTTCTACAGTGACAAAATATAGTTACCCTTAAAATTCAACTGTACACAGTAATTACATTTTAGTCCCCTGTGGCTTTTCATGTTATTCAACTCACAGGGCATTTGTCCAGTATATTAGATAACAAGGATTCGGAGAAAGATGTAAAAAAAGCTGTCTTCTTCGCTGAGTCATTCTCCTCTGATCTGGCTCTAACTGTTGTTAAGTGCTTGACCTGAGCCTTTTTCCCTCCCTACATAACCCTCTAGGTGACTCTCAGAACCCGTGGTCTTACATAGCATAATTCAACCTAACCGTCTCAGATCTGTGTCCTCAGATCCGACCTCTCCTTCACCCTCCAGGCTGACATTAAGCTGATTATGTGACACCTCTATTGGACATCACACATGCAGGACAAAGTGGAGCTCCTCATATTAATGTCTTCCTCATCTCAGTGATTCACTCAAATCTGCAAACCTTTGACTCTTCTCTCTCCCTTACCTCTCAAATCCAGCTGACAAAGGTTCTGAGTCCAACTACTGGCATGGCCTGCAGTGCCGCCCAGTTCAGGCTACTGTCCTCTCTTGTCTTCTCTGACTCCCTCTCCACGGAGCAGCCAGTACACTAATTCAGAAACAAATCATACTACGCACTGACTAGCAGCCATCTAACAGCCTTCCATGGAACTTAAGATAAAAACCAAACCTCTTGCCCTAGCTTGCGAGCCCTTGGGGACTTGGCCCCTGCCTATCTTTCTAATCTCACCTCGAATCACTTTCCTGCTGCACCTGCCAGGCTCCGACCACATGGGCCTTGTCTGTCCCGTGAACAGTCAGAGTTAACTGCCACCTTCCAGTCCCTGCGCTGTCCCTTCCCTCTGCCCACAAGGTTCCCTTCTCTGTGTGTCCAATGGCAGGTTCCTGTGGTTACTCACCATCAGAGAGCCTTCTGTGGCCAAACAAATCTAACGAAGACACCCTCTATCATTAACAACCTCCTTCCTTCAACGTTCTCCGCATCATGTATCACCAACTGTTCATTAAATTACTTACTTTCTGTCTCCATCCACAAGAATGAAAGGTCCATGAGCTGATGAACTCTGTTGCAATCGCAGCCCTAACCCCATGACTGTGGACATTGCTTAGCACATAGTAGGTACTCAATAAAGTTTTTATTGAATGAATGAATATAAAGAATTTATTTAAACATAAGCTAAACTCTATGAACTGCATGGCATTGTTTTTTCCTTTTTAAAGAAAGTTATCATATACTAAAAGAGCTCAATTAAACTTACTAATTTTAGACAATTTTGTTAAATTTTAGCTAGTACAAAACATTAAATATTACATCATAATGTTTAAAACTTTCCAGAAGTTACAGTGCATCAAAATCTTACATGATACTAATTATACCTTCTAAATTGTAGTTTTAATAACTAGCAACACAGACACCCCTCACCTCAGTGTCTCCACATCGCCTCAAACAGCATAGCTCACACACAGCATAGGTCACACGCTGTGGCGGCCCACTATGGCTTTGTCTCCCCATGTTCTGGACTCCTTCCCTTTCTCACCAGCACAGACCAGACTTTTCATCACATTATACTTAAGATGACAGGAAGCCCTAGCTCATGTTGCTCAGTGGATTGAGTGCCCACCTAAGAACCAAATGGTCACTGGTTGGATTCCCAGTCAGGACACATGCCTGGGTTGCAGGCCAGGTCCCCAGTAGGGGGCGTGCCAGAGGCAACCACACATTGATGTTTCTCTCCTTCTCTTTCTCCCTCCCTTCTCCTCTATAAAAATAAATAAATAAAATCTTAAAATAAAACAAAACATCAAAAATTGGTGAAAAATTTTTTTTAAATGACAGTGACACTCATCCTTCTTCTGGCTTTTTTTTACTCCAATTTGGTTCTAAACACTGAAGTCCAGTTTCTAAAACAACATTTTATTCAGGGCTCTCCCCTGTCCAAGAAAGAGAAAATCGTCACTCAATAACATTTCACTAACTTGTCTCACAAAGACCTGGTGCTCCAGGTTAAACAACGCCCCTTGAAATTCCTAACACAAAACTCAGTGGCTGCCAACCCTCGGGTCGGGGACGATGGGTTGTAAGAAGGAACCAGTGGAAGGACCATATATTCCACAGGCACTGAGTCATGTATATATCTAGGTGTGTGTGTGTGTGTGTGTGTATCCACAAACACATATATTTATAATTACATATACTCTTTTAAATATATTAATCAAATATTGTATTTAAGTATGTAATGTTTCTGCATTTACATTAGTATTCTAGTCATGTTCCATTTTTTAATAGATACCAAATATGTAACTGCTATAATATTCAAGTCTTATAAGTTTTTTGATGTTAAAAGGGGCCTCCATATTTTAAGTTCTAGTTCATGAATTAATTCATAACACAAATTCTACACTGCCAACCCACATGCCTCCCACTCCTAGCAACACCAACACATACTGCATTTAGATAGCTCACTTAAAAAAGCCATCTGATCATCAGTCCCTTATACACTGTAAACATTAACAGACCATCAATTTTATCAAACTAAGGTAAGTAAATTTTATATTTTAACTCAACTTGCTCTTCTCTTACGCACTAAATGTTAAGAAAGTATTAAAGATATTCCTAAAAGTCTCTATACTTTACTCTGACAGGTCTGGAAATTGCTAATACTATTCTTATTAGAACTGATGGAAAATTCCTTGAGAGTATCCCTACACCAAAAATGGACAAAAACTTTCAAACATGAAATGCGAACTTCAGTGCACAGGGTTCGCCCTTCCTCAGGTGGAGATGTCCAAGGGGAGCCATCATCATGCAGGCTGTTACCCTAACATCGATTATAAACTGTTTAACTTACTGCGAACATCTTGTTACTCATCACCAATAACAGCAGGAGACACTGAATGCACGCAGTCAACTTGAGTAAGTAGCACTAAAATATGATACATTCAATGGATATAAAAAGTCAATAGTTTTAAAAAATTTCTCAAAAGTTGATGCCACTCAAAAATCCTTTGAAAAATGTTTAATTGTCTTAGAAAACTGACTTAAACCTTAAAAGTGCATCTCACATAGCAGATAAGCTCTGCCTTTGTATGAAGTGAGCCTATTACTAAGTTTCTGTGTTTGCCCCAAAAGAACTCAAATCCATCGAGGTTCTGTCCCCTTCTGAGGGGCTGACCTGCCCACTGTGTGTCTGCGATAAATGTGCTTCCTGCAGAGCCACGGCTCAGTATGCTCCCAAAACCAGCCCTGTTTGTTTTCCTGGGTTTGACTTAGGCATGGCTTTCCCCCAAACCCTATCATGGAGGGAGGCAACCTTCCCTAGGATCCCCTTGATGCACTCCTGAGGTGTGAATAAATGGTTTCTTCCTGTCTCCTCACCAGACGGGGAAAACTCAGCAGCAGCAGGGATCACGCACTAACCACCACTTGACCCTGGAGGCTAAAACTTAGTAAATGCTCAATAAATGCTTGTTGAATTAATTAAATCGCACTTCAAAAATTCACAGAACACATATTAAATTACAGAGAGAAAGAGAAGAAAGATCTTCTCTAACTAAATAAACCAGTAAATCTTCAAACTACCCCAAACACTGTTACCTCTAAAAATGTAATAACCACACCATTTTACAGGTCACCTTGACTCTTAATTAGCTTTAAGAGAAACTTCTGTTGATCTACCCAAACTCACTTTTAGAAATCTGCTCAATTATCTGTGGTAATGGAAAACAACGAATCAGCATCCTAATCAATAATCATAGAAATAATAATTAAGAGTCAGAACCACTGGTGGCATTTACAAAGCACACGGTTCTAAGCACTCTTTCCTTATTCCATACAATCATTATGAGGATGCCACCAGGTGAGGACAATTACCTCCACGTGCTACAGGTGAAGTCACTGAGAAATGGGCATTATCCTGGCAGGGGACATGGCTATGTATCTCCTACTCGCCACGTGGGTATAAACACCATTTTGCTATTTCTCTTTGCCAAACAAGGAAAACTCAAAACTGTAATCTGTTTTTATGGGATCTATAGAATCTATTTTCTATTATTCTTATCATTTTGTTGTCCTCTAAAATTTTTTTGATAGCTATAATGCTAGCAAACAGACTGCACACACAGGATCACACAGTTCTGAAACATTACATTCAGGCTAGCAGAGCCTGAAACACTGTTTCCCTTTTCCAAACACTGCCCTAACACTGACAACGCATACTCAGTAGCGAGGGCATCGTCGCTACAAATCACCAACAGCTTTGCATACACTTGTGCACAACCAGCTCGTGTCACCATTTCTATTATTATAGATGTGTTTGCCCAAGAACCCCCTCTTTTCAATTGTCTTTCCCTCATGTCTATCAATAAATTGGCATTTTCACCAAAGGTTTCATACATCCTTTGTTACATTTGGTTACATGTGTCTTATTGTTTCTGGTGTTATTGTGAATAATGTTTCTCTATTAAATTTTCATTGCAAGAACATAGGAATGTATTGCATATTAATCCTATACTCCCAGCAAGTTTGCGGAATGATCTTCTTAGTCCTGATCATGAATCCGCAGACCCTCCCAGCAGGCCACACTGCCCCCACACACTGACAGTTCGGGTCCCTTCCCAGTCTCGCCCCAACACTGCCACTAACCATCGCTATGACTTCAAGTGAGTCAACAGGATTCACTTTGTTCCTCTTACATTCTGCCTCGCCCATTATTCAATGTGGTTCCTTTTGCCTGTGCCCTTCTGCACGGCAGTTTCAGCCCATGTGGCAGAAGCACACACTAATTCACATGACACGCATGTGATTCCTCGAACCTCCTGGCTCCCTGTAGTCAGATCAAACCATTAGCTCTGAGCAAGTGGCTGTAAGAGAGATGACATCTGCCTCCTTGGGAGCAAAGCACCAAAAACGGAAGTTAGTTCTTCACACCCTCTTCCTGTCCAGCCATGGTAATTAAATCCACTCCAGACGCAGAACATCAGTCCCAGGGTTACTGAGTGACCAACTGGAGCAGAGCCCCCTAACCAGCGTTGGACATCTAGCATGTATGTGAATATAGAGAGGCACTGAGATAAGGGGGTTCAGATTTTCTCTCATATAGCATAACTTGGCCTATCTTGATGAACCCAGGATGGCAAATCGGTTTCACTCCAGGTGCAGCTACCCGGAGCAGCATATTTTAAAATACTGAAAGGCTAAGTATGGGAAAATTAGAAAGGAATGCCACCCACAGTCAACACCACCGAAAGTATGGGAGACTGGCTGTATCCTGATCACACATTTTATGCAAATTGAGATTCCTGAACTAAAAGACAGGTTTGTTAACTTTAGTTACTAGTGGCCTGAACAGTAATCGCAAACCACAGCTGGCAGTGCTCCGAACCGCCATCCTGTCCGTGAGCACACACACCCTGAGCTCTCTCACTCCTGTGTTCCTGTTCGTGAAGTTCATCATCTGGTCCCAACACTGCACCCTGAGTTACAATAATTTCCAGGAAAGCAACTTCCACAGCACGCTTCTAAGGCATAACCGTAAATCCAACAAGATAGGAAATTATTATTCACAACATCAAACTCCCCAGATTAATTCCCTGAGTGTTTACTGCTTGTTTTAGAAAGGTCTGGCTACAAATCCAGCATCATTTTCCATAGCTACATTCTCATGGGAAACTTAGAAACAGAAATAGTGTGAAAGTGCTGCAATGAACACCCATGTTTCAACACCCATCTAAGCCTAAAGTATTGCATGCCCAGTGGAAGCCAACTCGGTACCCAGTCCTGACTCCATTCTGCTCATTCCCCCAAAGAACGGGTAACCTTTCTGCTCAATTTAGTGTTTACTGTTCAAGTGCCATGATATAAATGGCATCATACTCTGTATGTCATCTCTATTTTGATTTTTGCTCAACACTATGTTCTTAGAATGTATTCTTTTTCATATGTATGGTTATGTTTTTGCTGTGTGCAGTATAACATTGTTTCAATGTTCTACAATTTAATTATCAATTTTCCCACCGAAAATATTTAGGATCCTTAGTTTGTATGTTTTTAAAATAGACTTTACTTTTTAGAACAGTTTTAGGTTCACAGCAAAATGGAGCCCAAGGTATAGAGAGTTTCCAAATATCCAGCCCCCACCACACACACACACACACGCACGCACACGCACACACACGCACAGCACCCCCACACCAATGGGACATTTGTTACAGTCAGGGAACCTGCACTGACACATCTGATCACCCCAAGCCCATCCTTTACTTTAGAGTTCACTCCTGGTGTGGCACACTCTGGGCCCTGACAAACACCCAAGTACAGGTATGCCCACTGCAGCAGCACGGTCTTCACTGTCTTAAAACCCCTCTGCGCCCACCTGCTCATCGCTCCCTCCCCCAACCCCCGGCGACCCCTGATCTTTCTACTGTCTCTACACTCTTGCCTTTTCCTAAATGTCCCGCAGCTGAAATCACACAGTGTGTACAGCCTTTTCAGTCTGGCTTCTTTCTCTCAGTAAGTTGCATTTAAGGCCCCTCCGGCCTTTTCGTGGCTTAACTGCTCACTTCCTTTTAGCACTGCCCAGTATTCCACGGTCTGCATGAACCCCAGTTTATATAGCCATCGCCCACTGAAGGGCATCCTGGTTGCTGCCAGGTTTGGGCGGTTACCAACAACGCTGCTGTAGGCATCTGCATGCATTCTGAGGGCATCTACATTTTGAGCTCATTGGTTAAATACCTTGGAGCACAACGGCTGGATCGTACGGTAAGAGTATGTTTAGTTTTGTAAGAAACCACTGAACTGTCTTCCAGAGCAACTGCATCTCTCTGCATCCTTACCTACGATGAACCAGAGTTCCTGTCGCTTCATAACCTTGCCAGCATTTGGTGCTGTCAGGGTTTTGGGTTTCACAGTTCCCACAGGTGTGTAGCAGTATTTTGTTTGTTTTTGCTGCTACAAACTGTTGAAATGTGTAGGTATGTACCGTAGTTTCCCATGTACAACACACACATTTTCGCCCACATTTTTGAGAGAAAAATAAGGATGCACATTATACATGGGTAGTACTACTTCCATATCTATATAAATATTAATTCTTCTATTTATGCTTATGCTTTAAAAGTGTTATCTCTAGAAAGCAATAATGATATCCATATGCATAATAATATGATAATGGGCTTTGATTCTAAATATAAATAAGTAATCAAATTAAACATTGAATTAAAAAATTAAAATGAAAGACTTCTTCCCTGAAAGTCTGGGCCAAAAACACGGGCATGCATTATACACAGCAAAATACAGTACCTATTTTTATGAACCCAAGTGTAAGAGTTGGTCCAGACTAGGCATATTTCTTAGAGGGAATTTGCTGTATCCAAGATACTACATCTTGAACATTATTAGCTATAATCATACTGCTCTCCA
>VMDR010029204.1:0-12842 GCA_007922815.1 Macrotus californicus | reverse complement strand
TGAAGGTCATTAGGTGACAGGAGATGCTATTAGGCACCTGAGAGTGAAAATCCATCCCATCTCAATTTTAACTTTCCTAGCCTCTGTCCATACACTGGCCCAGAGTAAAGGGCACAGGTCCTTTGTCATGAGCCTCTTTACAGGGTGTGGAAGTCAGAGGGAGAGGGAAAGAGGATGAGACAGGAACAGTGTATTAGTCACGTCTCTGGTGTGTGTCAGCCTGATACTAACTTCAGTCCTACGTGCATATGCCAGACACACCTTGACCCAGAAAACCTAACTGTATATGGCTGAGTCACCTTGTCTTGGCTGCTGGCACTATCCTCTCCATCAGGAGAAATCTTCCTCCCAGGGGCATTCTTTTCAATTACAAACCACCCAAGTCTACAACCCTCCACACCTCCCTTTCCAGCTTTCATTTTCCATGCCACTACATACCTGCCCTAATCACCACAGAGCCAGATATGAGACAACTAGAGATAGCCACTAAGCTCTGAGCACATTGAGACTATTCTTCCTAGCTGATTCTAAACCTACTTCCATTGCCTCATCTGCTCCTTCTTATGGGAACCATGATAAAGCCCTCTTGCCCAGAGTTGTGATGTGTACTCCTTCTCTTGGTATCTGTGCTATGATAAACTACTTTTTACAGTGGCAGTTTGTCTCCTGATCTGTTGGCCTTCCTACACCTAAGGAATAATAAATTCTATTAAAACACAGATGAGGCAAAAGAGAGACCAAGAAGGGTAGTTATTGGTGAATTCTAGTTACCTGAGTTTAAAATGTGCATTCTTTGTTTAGTTTTTTCCACCAAAAAAGGTAAAATGGTTGTTTCCCCTCAAAGACCAGTCAAGAAACAAGTGTTTCTTTGGTGCTTGTTTAGAGACAACTAGCTCAAGTCCAGGTAATAAGCATGACAAATGCAGATGGAAAAAGAAGAGGAAAAACAGAAACAAAGGGCAACTGCCACCATGCCCAGCAAGTGACAATGCGGGGAAGAGCTGCAGAAGCAGCCTGGAGTTGAGGTGGTGAGAGGTAATGCATGGTGGGAGAGCTAGCCACTGGCAGTAGGGAGGGGTCCAAGAGGAGGCACTCACTGTCACATCTTACAGTACACATCCTTCCGATACTTAAAGAGGATCCAGGAAAACCCCGTGTTCAAAAACTTCATATTGTGCAGGCCACATTGTGTGCAGCACCTCCCAATCAAGTTTTCTAATAAAGCAAAGTTTCCCAATCATACATACCTAAGTGATTACTACCACAACCTGAAAGTGTTGTCTGCCCCTCAGGCTTCTCCCAAATTCTTTAACCATTTCCAAGTTTCTTCTCAATGTGGCTGTGTGGGCCTCTCTTCTCCTAGCCAAGGACATTTGAACTCTTCCCCTCAACCCCAAATTTCTTGACATCTTGACCAAATAACAGGTCATCAGGCTTCTCAATTGTGTGCTCTAGTGCCTGGTACCTCCCCACCATAGACACACACAAAAAAAAAACCTTAGAATTACAGCAGTGATTGCTTTCTAAGGGAAAATAAAACCCACACGTACATTAATTTATTAATTAATTTTAGTACTTATCACATTTAATGTTATATCATATCCCAAATGGTTGAAAAATATTTTAATATTTGATAATTTGGCTTCACTGATGTGCAGCTCCTGAGCTTAAGCCCTGGATTACTCTATTTAAGAAAAACAGACTTCGTACTACCCAGAAGAACAAAATTTCAAAAACCCAATCAAAGAGATTTTTTTAAAAAGACTAACACATACATATATACAGAGCCATAAAAGCAAATTGTGTGTCTACACAAACACACACACAGGCACACACAGCTGAACTGACAGCACTTTAAATGCCAGCAGTATTTCTGAATATAGAAATCTCTTTCTTCTCACAGATTTGTAATTTCGCAGTCCCAGCGGTGGAGGTTCTCCCCGCCAACAGGAATACTCTCCCTTGCAGCATGAAAGGCTCTTTGTTACTGTGTTCTTGTGCTACTTTTCCATTCAGTATGTTGAAAAATACCACAGTTATTCTCCATTCCATTACAAACAAAAGAAAAGCAAAAGATACATCAAAAAATTGGTAGAATTTGTAGAAAGGGAGAAGAAAAATTTTAGTAATCCTTACATTATAGTATTATTGATTCTCTTATTGTTAAACAATTCAAAGTCCTGTCTTCCAAAATAGCAAGGGTCTCTATGAATATTGACAATGCATTTTAAGGTCCTCTACTTACAATTAAGTGCAGTCCCACAGTTTCTTGGAACACTCCAGACCACTCTAGAAAAGGCTCCAGAGTTCACGAGTATCACAGCCTACAGTACGGTAGGAGACATCTGTTTCTTACTCCCCCAACACACTTTATTTGGTAATGGTAAAAAATATGTGCCTTTGAGGAACTTAACCCTTGCTCTTAGTCCACACAGTTTAGGCGGAACTAACCTTACATCCTAGCTCTGGAAATGAGGCCATAACTCCAAGCCAGGAGGGTGGGAAGGGGGGAGGGGGGTGGGATTGGCTGGGTTGGGGGGAGAGTGATGGGGGAAAATTCAAACTGTAATTGAACAACAATAAGGTAATTAAAAAAAATAATAATAATATTTAATCTCAGGACATTCATTGAAACTTTTATAACAGAGACTCTTCTAAAATTTCCAAGCTGGAAAAACATGTCTGAAGCTTTGGGTGAACACTTCTGCTGTAACTCCGGAAAAGCTTCTCAATGAAGCCAGCACATGGGAAAGAAAGCAGAGTCAAAGATGGGGAAGTAGATATGAGGATGTGCCATTTAAGTTTCTCTTCAAGGAAGGACGGTTGTTCAGCTACAGGGAGTGTGTCAGGCAGATGGCCTCCACCCATCCGCTTCTGCAGGCTGTCTCACCTCCAAAGAACTGCCTCACCTGAGGTCACGTCCTTCCGCATTAGTGGAGGTTCATATTCATGACTGAGCAAGGTCAGGCATACTGCTTGGCCATTTTGGCCCATCTTGGGAAAGACCTCCTGGTCAGTAACTAATACAGAGCTTTCCACTGTGTTGGCCAAGATTTTGCAGAGTCTGCGTCTTTGTTTTCCTTTCCCCTCTGCCTTTCCCTTCACAGGTACTGATCCCTAATAAATGGTTTACACCCTTAGCTCCACCTCAGCATCTGATTCTGGGTAACTCTACCTGTGATAGATGGGGAAAATCAAAGAAACCAGGCGACTGATAAATTATTGAAAAAACCAGCTATGGCTGCAATAAATTCTCTCCCTGGACTTTAAGTAGATTGACCCAATAAAGTCTCTAGCAATGGAAAGGATCTTGAAAAAATCAGGCTATATATACATCATTGCACAAAGCTTTCTGACGTATTTCGAGTTGTACTTGGCTATCTCTTGTTCCTGCCTTTCTTATTACCAACCCCCTCACTTTCCTCAACCTAATATTGTAATTTTAATCTTCTCATGTTTATGAGAAATGAGATCTTGTCACCAAAATTATTGAAGACTACATAAATCATTAATGGAAGAAGAAGGACTTGGGTCTAGGAATTTCTTGTTCAAAACCTATTGTGGAAAACAAGGAAAATCCTTATTTAAGAAAGGCGACTGACTGGCCCTGGCTGCTGTGGATCAGTTGGTTGGAGCATTGTACTATAATCTGAAAGGTCGCTGGCTTGATTCCCAGTCAGGGTACATGTCTGGGTCACTGGTTAGGTCCCTGGTCAGGGCACATGCAAGAGGCAATGATCAATATTTCTCTCTTCTTTCTTCTTTCTCTGGAATCAATCTATGAATATTATTTTTAAAAAGAAGGAAAGGGGACCGAATCTGTTCCTAATGTAAAGAAACAAACCAATATGTTCAGCCTTAATGAGCCAGTAAAGGCATCGGTGAAGGAATGAGCTAACATTCACCTATAATTTATTTTTGCTTTTAGCCATAGCTTTTGCCTATGTCCTTCCACTCTGTCCTATGTGGTCTCATTCTGTTAAGTGAAAACTTTATAGTTTTTCAAACATTTTCTTACCTCTTTTTCTATTAAAAATTTAATTATGTGACATAATAATATCCTCTGTCATTTCCTATAAAGTCCTAACCTCAACACCAACCTTAGCCCTTGATGGAAGAAGTCCCTACTCTGAGCACTAAACATTAGAAGACCCCACTGGACTTTCTTTCAGCTACCTTTCCCCCAGCATGGGATGAAATATCTATAGGGTCTAGAGATATGCTTATGCTTTCCTTTCCAGAGCACACTCCAAGTTCCAGGGGCCACAGAATTTCATGACTCTGCACAGGCCACATGCTCTGGCCTTCTCCCATAACTTCCAGCTACATTACTGGAGGATAACAATCCTAGGTCCAAGGAGGTCATCAGGAAGTGGTTGTATGTGAAGAGTGAACATAGTGATTAGAAATGGGTTAAGATAGGGAAGGTAAAAGGGGTGTGCTGTGCACCAGAAGCCAGATGGAATTCTAAGGAATTCCAGAATTCTAAATTGGAACTGGGCCAAAGAGGTGAAGGATAATTTTTTGTATTATTCCATTATTCTTTTTTGCTTCATCTAAATCATTGAAAATCCTTGTTTTTTCCAGCCTCTGTCATTTGAAGTCTCAGAAGTAGAGAAAGTCAACATTGTGTATTCTCCTGAAAGAAAATGTAGGCCTAAGGACCCCTTCCTTATTCTGTGTTAATCCATAACATTAACTTGAATATACCCTTGCTATTAACTAGACCTTTTCTATTATTCTCCTGTCTCCTAAGCTAATGCTAAGAGTGTCTGTTGAGTGCCACCTATATTATTGGGTACTTATGTTATAATAGATACCCAAGATTAAGACCTGTTTTCTGCTATTGAGGGATTCATAATCTAGTGTTTATAGTATTTGTTTGTAGTATAGTATTTATGTGTGTGAAAGAGCCTGTGAAACAATGGTTATGATAATATGTAACTATGAATGATTGATGATTAATCATGATTTATAGTAACTGAATTTGGAAGAGGTAGATGGGAAGAGCTGGCAGAAGGAAGAATGGGTCTTGGATAGTTTTAGAACAAAAGTAGCAGTGTTTAAAACAACATGTTATATTTAAGGCATACCAAGCAGCTCTATTCTGCTAAATCTTCGACTTTAAGAGGTTGAGAAATGCATAATAAAAATGAGTCAGAAAAGGGAGGAATCAACTCATGGAAGACCATGGATGCCCATGTACAATAAGGCATTGAGATTTTACCCTACAGATTGAGAAAAGAACTTACAGAGTTTTATACAGCGCAGAGACATGATCATACTTAAATTTTCAAAAGATCATTTGAGGACAGAGGTGGATTCAAGGCAAGATTGATTCAAGGAGGTAAGGAGACCAAAAATTGTCACAAACCTGGGGCCAAAAAAGAGCTTTAAGACCAAAAAAGAGCACTATGATCATCTCATTCCACAAATAGCCATACACTGAAACTATCCCTGCAAAACTGAGATGTATGTTTACTAAATTTGAGGAGACTTAGGGCATAGGAATCATTTATGAAGCTTCTGAAAAGATCTAAATTGTTGACAAAGAAGCCTGAAGGAAAGCAATAGTAGTGGGGTTAAAAAGGAGGGATGAATATACAAGATAGAAGATAACATCAGGGATCTTTGATCTGTTGTTTACGAAGGATGAGAAAGTAAAGAGGACTCCTGTTTTTAACTCTAACATTTTTAAAATTTTGAATCTGTCCTTACAATAAGAAAAAACTGAACAAACTTAAAAGACAATGACTTTTCTTGGATCCAGAAAACTAAAGCCACAAGGCAAACCACCACCTCTGAGTCCGGTGAGACAGGAGAATCCAGAGTCACAGTTCAGATACGTTTACCTTGGGAGGAAGCCTCTGAGCCATAAACTGGCAGGAACACTTAAATGATAATTTGGTGAATTACTAGAGACCAAATGTGGGCTAACATGACAGTGAGAAACTCCTTAGAGGCAAAGTCTTAGGGACTTTCATGGGTCCCCACCCAGACATCACACCAGGTTCTTTTTGTGAAAAGACAAGAAAATCCCCTGTGGTTCTGGTAAAGAGAGGGGAAAAACTTCCATCAGAAATAGGTACAGAGCCCCAGACTGTTCTCCATGATAGAGGCCTACTTCCTTCCACATAAAAAGATTTGTCAAAGCCTTCCTTACTTAGCATGCGGAAAGGACATTGTCCAACCTCTCTCCCCTGACTCCTGTCCCCTGTAACTTTTCTCTTTCATATAAGGAGAAGAAAATGTGAAGACAGTTGTGAAGGAACTCAGGCTCACTAGAGGACTGAGAATCATTCATAAGAATATAGAATGCTTTCCTTATCCACATCTTACCACCACACAACAAGGCTCCACTGTAATACCAGTGAATTACAGAATAAAGAGCTGCATGATGCAGACCATATCTAAGAAGGAGTTCTTAGAGAAGGTCATAGTCAACAAGAAAGACAAAGTCAAGAACACAAGGAATTTGAAGTCCCTTGTATCTACAGCTACAACAAATATTAAACATGGTCCAACCCAACTCCTAGCCAATAAAACCTTACACTAAAAGATTAACTTCAATTTTTATTATTCAATGTATTATAGCTTTCCCCACCCACTGCAGAAAGAAAAAATATAAGACATACTAAAAGGCATGAAAATACAGTTTGAAGAGACAAAGGAAGCATTAGAATCAGACCCAGATATTGTAAATACTTTGGAATTATCAGAGAGAGAAGGTAAAATAACTATGGTTAATATGTTAAATAGCTCTAGTGGTAAAAGTATGTAGCATACAAGAATAGCTTAATAATGTAAGCAGAGAGATGGAAACTCTAAGAAAAAAATCAAAAGGAAATTCTGAAAATGAAAAAAAACTCTGTAACAGACTAAAAGAATACCTTTGATGGACCCATCAATACACTTGGATGTGGTTGGGAGAGAATCAGTGATCTTAAAGATAAATAAATGGAAACTTCTCAAACTAAAATGCAAAGAGAAAAAGAATAAAAAATACAAAAGAACATCAAACAACAGTGTGATAATTTCAAAAGTTACAACATAATTAGAACACCGAAGGAGAACAGAGAAATATTTAAAGTAATAATTGCTGAGAATTTTCCAAAACTAATGTCAGACACCAAGCCACAGATCCAAGAAGCTCAGAGAACACTAAGCAGGGTAAATACAATGTACACACACGCGTGTGCACACACACACACACACTTAGGCATAGCATGTGCAACTGTAGAAAAGCAAGGACAAAGAGAAAGTCTTGAGAAAAGGTAAAAAAGGGGAGTGAAGAATTAAAAATAATCCTCAGGCATCTGGCATGGGTGATACTTATGGAACAGGGAATACAAACTAGAAAAACTTCCATATTGAATTCAGCTCTGAATTATTTCTTTTATCTCTATAACCTCCACAGCATCTGCCAGGACCCAGGTGAAGACCTCTTGACTCTAGGCCTGGGTTTTCACACAAATGTTTTAGATACCACCCCAGAATTTACTTTCTTTTTTCTATTCCTTATCCAGTTTGAGTACTGCCCTATAACATTTTTAAAAAATACTATTACTCTAGGTTCTACTTTTATTGCAATGTTACTGATATTTTTACTCTCTTGGACACTTAAACATTTTAAAATAATAAGGAAATAATGAGGTTTCATTGCAAAAACCTAAGAGAGTTGAAAACAGTATAGGGAAAACAAAAAATAATCCATAATCCTGTAGCCCAGAGTTAGCTGTTAAACAGGTATGTGGTTTTCCAGTATTTTTCTTTATCTAAACAGCCATATCTCTCCTGCCTATGGGTCTTTTCATATGCTCTTCCATATGCCTGGAATGTTTTTTCCACCCACTCATGTGTTTTCAGGAATAGTAGCTGGACAAAGTGAACCAAGAAAGCTGTAACCTTGGCTCATTATGCAGGGTATCTAAATGACCTACGATGTGTATTTATCAGCAAGAACACCCAGCAACCACACAAGTAGTGTCCATCGGGATACATAGGCAGAGTCCTTATCATCAACATTATGTGCCAGGGAGAAGCAATGACAGAAAGTGTTCAATCAGGCAGTTTTCTCTTAGTTTAATGTTAAAATCAGGACAAACCCTCACACTCACTTCTTTGAACTGAATAAATTCCTTGAGTTCTTGGATAATTTTATTTAAGGCAGCAGGGGAAAGGGATTAAAAAGAGATATTGTTGTTGTTCCTGTTGTTATTTCAAAAAATGCAGAAGAATAAGTAACAGATTGGGGGAGGGATGGAGATGATTCTATTATACACATATCTGTGCTCTGAACTTTGAAACAGGTCATGCTAATTCCTGGTCTGTGCATGTTCCTCATTCTATTGAGCTCCAGTGGAGCAGGAACTGCACGTTCCTCATCAGATACATTCTTAAAAGCCAAATGGCTACTCCATCAAAACTTAAGCTAAATGAATTATTATCTTGCTCTACTTTTAAAATCAAAACACATTCATCACTGTTTCTCATGCCATCACAAGCTTATAAACTAAATGAAAATTGAGACACTTCTACTTTTTCTTCAAATGCTTATTCATTCACTAATCTGGGCTAAATTTTTGTTACTTTTGAAATTACAAAAGAAAATGCATTAAACAGACTCATTAAATAGCACTGCAATTATGAATAAAACCTATATTATGGCAAACAAGTCACGATAGAGAGTATTGCCCAACTAACACCAATTGTTGCAATTACAAAAGATCTTTCACTATACTGGATGATACATGTTTAAAGTTATTTACCTGTCTTACAAGTGGACAATTTTACATTTAAATGCCACCAAATATACATATGTGTGTGTATAATATATATGTATATGATTTTTAAAAATCTTGTAGCTATCAACAGGGAAGATAAAAAACAGGACGTTAAAGTTCTTCAGTGGAGCTTATTGTTTCTGACTGACTTTTCACGACTGTATTGACTTTTCTGTAAGCTGTCACCGGACAACTCCTTTCACCTCCAAGGCTAGCTCAGTAAAAAGGGTACTTCTTTCTCATGAAAAATTTTCAAGCAGCTAAGATTTTTGTGGTGTGTCCAGTTGTACATTAAACAATCATGTTTGTAATTATTTACAATTCTGTATAAGAAAAGCAACTGCTGTTGTGGCTAAGGAAAGAGAAGGGCCTCTCCCTGTTGCTTCTAAATGGCAACATTGCATAAGATAAAAAGAAAATAATCTATTTTATTTTGAAGTAAGCATCAGAAGAGCTTTCCTGATGGGATTACATTAAGTCCAATCTGAACTTAGAGTTTCACAAACTCGAAGTGCCACTGCAAGGGAGGGGTTGGCAAGAAGGCAGTTCTTTTATGAGATTGCAGGGAAATGCTAAGAGCCTCAGAGGCTCCATTCAGCTTCTTGAATGGAACAAAGGCAGGGCCAAATCCACACTCTTAAGTGGATGCGAATGAATAAAGAAAATGCCTAGTAGGCAAAAGCCAACTTTCAACTGGGCTTCAGGATTGCCCTTTTTTGGTTTTCAGGGATAGAGACATGTACAAATGTTTGAGAAAAAAAAAAAATATATATATATATATATTTATTTATTGTGAATGGAATGTGGCTGGGTCTTCTTATTTGGTCTTAAATCTCCAATCTCTCTGATTGGAAGGAGAATAAAAGCAAGTAACAAGAGAGAAAAGATCACCATGAGGCAAGTTTTCTTTCTCTTTTTTAAACTTGGATTGTAATAGAGGTCAAAACTGAGTTTGGGCTCTGGCTGGTGTGACTCAGTGGATTGAGCACTGGCCTGTGAACCAGAGGAATGCAGGTTCTATTCCCAGTTGGGGCACATGCCTGGGTTGCCGGCCAGGTCCCCTGTCCGGGGAGTGCAAGAGACAACCACACATTGATGTTTCTCTCCCTCTTTCTCCCTCCTTCACCTTGCTCTGAAAATAAATAAATAAAATAGTTTAAATAAACCATTGAGTTTGGAACTTGAAAGTATTGAGACAGCAGAAAAAGCCTTTGTTGAAAAGAAAATGGTGGTAGACATGCTCCTGATTTCCTTTACACTGTTGTCCACAAACAACCTTTTGTTAAAAGTCCTGTCCAAGTCTATTTCTGCCATGAAACTTTCCCGGTCTCAGCCTAAAGTGATCTTCTAGATTCATAATTCTTATCACTAATAATGATCATTTGGCACGAAATATTTACTACTTTGAATTATCATTTGGATATGTTGGATTTGAACTGACTGAAATATTCTAGTAAAGAATTTCAATAGAAAAGTGAGAATATGAATTTGTCACTCAAAGAAAAGCTCGGTGTAGAGATATAAATGTGGAAATCACCGGAAAATATGTGGTGACTGAAACCAGAAGAATGAAAGAGAGTATCTAAATAACGGAACACAAAGCAACAAAAGAAGAGTGCTTGAAGAGAAATCTAAAAAACAGCATTACTTAAGAAATATATAGTAGAAAAATTAGTTAAAGAGAATTTTAAGATATCAAAAAGACAGAAAGAACACTGCTTTTTGTGCGCTTCTAGTTTTCCTAAAGAGAGGGTAGAAATGCGTTATTGGTGGTTTCAGTGCTTTCCGGAGCACCTATCGCAATTCTTTGCATGTAGTGTACCAAATATTTATTTAGTGCAGAATACATTGTGGAATGAACTCCCAAAACTTTGCTCTTGTTTTTCTTTTGATTGTTATTTTCTAAAGGGAAAACAAAAAACAAAAAAACAGTGCCGCTCTTGTTCCAGCGTATTTATCCCATCTTTTCTCAGAAGGCGGTGGCAGCTGTGAACCTGTCAGTGGCACGCTTTCACCTCTAGGGGGAGCTCAAAGAGGGACATACTGAATGAAGGTTCAATCTAAAATCTTAATTGGGTCATGGTAATGGTAGATTGAGTTTTGGTGAATTAGGAAGGGATTAGAAGAAATTAGCCTCCACAGGACTGTCTTTAGTTTTTTTTTTAATCGCATTTTTTTAAGGATTTCACATGACAAAAAGCAGATCTTGGCTTGATTCTCACTTGAAAAAATTGTCCTAACCTGGAAAAATCTAAACACCAGGGTAGAATTAACGGGTTAAATATGACAGAAGGATTACGTACAGCCAGTCACTGACACTTTTAGCTCAGGGCATGTGACTATGTAGCTGTGTATGCACACACATATCTGTGTATGTGTTTGTGTGTGTGTGTGTGTGTGTGTGTGTGTGTGTGTGTGTGTGTGTGTGTTTGACAGTTTGAACAACTTTGAATCAGGCACAAACCACTCCCCCACAGTTTCCATCACTCCAGTGATCTAATATCTAGCTCAATTCACAGATTTTTATCTTTTTGCTTGCTGTAGCATTTAAGTTTGCAAGTATTGTTTAATTCCGAAAACTTTATTTTTATAGGTTAAACTCTCATGGTAAAGAATTAAATGCTCAATATCTCATAAATTCCTGCATTCCCCATCAGGAAAAAAATTTTAGTTTTTTTCTTTGAAGGTGTGTTTGTTCTATGTAGAGAGGCTTAGCAAGATAGACAGAGGGTCCTGTGTGCAGGTAACGATATATGTCATAGTCTGTCCTAATTCTCTTGCTTTTGTGTTCATTGCCTATTACAATGTCTACCTCAGTCTGGTTGCAAGCATAGGAGCACCCCTCTTAAAGACAACGAGTGTGAATTCTCTTATGGATTGTGAGTCATTGTTTTATTATTGTCTCCACAAAATTCAATAAAAAAGACAAATAAGATCTGCAAACAAAGTGTCCAGTACTACGTGTTCATTAAACCTTGTTTTCCTTGCACTTAAAAAGAAAATAAAGGGCAATAAGGTGAAAGCCCTTCTTTATAGTTCTATGATCATAGTCAAAGCAGGAAAATTCAAACCCCAACACAAATGAGCGTTCCAGAGCAGAAGGGATTATACAGCCTCCAAAAAGCAGGCACACTGCCATTGGACTAGCTTCCCTGGTGTAAAAAGCTCTTCTCTTTCCTAAAAGGTCTCACTATGGGTAACTGGGAAAATAGGATAGAAAAAGCTCTTCCAAATGGTAAACCATCTATTTGTTTGTTGCATATTTTGCTAGTCAGTAAGCAAATCTTCTATTTAATTTATCCATCCAGTATAAAAAAACATTACTTAAGTGTCTACCATATGTGGGGCTCTGCACGTACACAAACATATAAAACAAGGTCCACCCTAAAAAGTTGACAGTGTAGACTGCTGGAAAATTGTGATGGATTTTGTGTTCCCACCATGGCCTACAGCAATATTTTGTTGTGAATCTATTTACCTGAGAGAATTGCGAACTCAATGATCATAATCTCTATAGTAAGACAAAGTACTAAATATCAGTTCTCCGGTCTGAGGTGTTCCAGACATATTTTTAAGTGGTAATTTTCAGATCCCCATGGTAAAGATTTTAAATTGATTTGACCAGATGTCAAAAGGAGCTCTTTCACATGCTCTTGCTGAGAAACTTGGCACTGGGACTGTACCTAATTGAGAGACTGCTGGCTCAAGTGTGTTGGCTTCAAGCCCAATCACAGGACCCCTTGGAACAATGAGTAAGGTCATTACTTTGCATGGTTAATCCTAAGCGACCTTGTATGAGTCTCCCTCCTCCTTGGCATTTGCAGGTTCCATAGTTCAGTAGCATGGGAGAGTGACACGTTAATCCTGCCTTTTACTCTTTCATCCTTATAGATTACTACAGGTCATGGACTGTCTTATAAATGGAGACTGAGTCATCTTTTTTAAAACAACTTGACAGTGAAGCTTACATCAAGAGAGAAATGTTCTCGTTACAGGTGTTGTTAAGTTTGAACATCAATCTGACTACAATTATTTCTCTTTTGGCGTTGTTAATAACTC
>VMDR010029203.1:0-12847 GCA_007922815.1 Macrotus californicus | reverse complement strand
ATACCATTGATCTATCAAGTTGACAATTGCCATATTTAGTGCGGATGTATAACCAAATTACTTTTTCTTTAAAAAAAGTTACATTATCACAATGTAAGATTTTTTAAAAATGAAACCAAGAATATGTTTAGTAGATTTGTACTAACACAGTTTATACAATGGTCTGCATTTTCTGTTTGTTCTTTGCTTTTAATCAGAATTCCACACAAAAATTTTAGAAGATATCAAAGCACATTTAAAATTCCTTTGCCTTTTTTTATTTTCTAGGTCAGAATGCTGCTCACATTCAGGGCAGAGTAGATTTTGGTGTTCCTTAGCTTTACACATTGCCTGCTGTACCACTTTTTCTGCCAAGTAAGAGCATGGCTCTCAGTTCTGTCCACTTGCCAAGGGAACACATTTTTAACGAAATGTCATTTAGGAGTATTTGTTACTTCCTGTAAAAGCTTCTTTCATGGTTTTGTGTGTGTGAAGATAAAAAAAATCAGCCTCTTAATGTTGTAGTTGTAACTGTTCCCAGTACCCAGAACACTACAGAGGGGAGAAAGAAACTCCAGTTCTCACAGATGTATCAGATGTTTTTACTAATGGATTGAAAAAGCATGTGCTCCATGGACTGCTAGCATCTCTGAGATTATTATAAAGCAAGTTTATCACTGCCGATTCACATTAGTTACAATTCCCTATGCCATAGTGTGAGACAATGTCATTGGCACATGAACTATAAATATTTTTTAGAGATTGGATTTAGTTTTAAAGTAAACACTGACATCTTAGTCTAAAGCCAAAACTGAAACGTAAAGAAATGCTAATGCTTTGGCAGCTCTTGTCTGCTGATGCGGTTAATCTATTAGGAGTCAATCTGTGAGATAGGGTTTGAGGGGGCTTACGGATTGGTATTATTAATACCAGTTAAAATAATTTACAGAGGTGTTCATTAAATCTGTCAGCAAGGTGTTGACGGGCAAAAATAGTTGAGTCTGGATCTGCCCAGAGTTATTCACGTTAAATGTCAGTTAATAATGTCTGTTATAATTTTAGTAAGTAAATGTTCAGTATTACAGCTTTCTCCCAGTTGTGTACCTAAATCTTTTTCCAGACTTACTTCAACCCTCATCACTAGAAGTTAAGCAGAGTCTCAGTGGGTTCATAAGCATTGTTGGAAGAGCCCTTGTCATTTTCTTAAACTCCAGGAGGTCATGTTCACTCCTAAACCGATTAAATCAAGAAGAATAAGCAACTTTCAAACTTAAAAATTAAAGGATTAAAACCAGAAAAAAAATTTAAGTTGCCTCTTAAAATGTTATTGCTATCATTTAAAACAATCATTCAAAGTGATTGTTAAAAGGGACGTTATTTAAAGGAAAATTGGTGTTACTCCTGAAAGACTGTATTTGAAGCAAAATGTGAAATAGGACGAAAGTTTATAAGTAATCCTATATATATAAGATCTTGTCCAAAACTCTGGTAGCACATAATAAATTCTCACACCTGTGGCATCTTCCCCTGCTCACAAACCTGCCACACAGTGTGCCTTAGCAGAAAAATCTTGAACTGCTTTCCTTCTTGCTCGATGAATAGATGATGTGTTTGTATGCGAGTCTCCCTCTCTATCTCCGCCCCAAAGCAGAACACCAATTCCTGATCTTGCCTCTTCATTGTATAAAATTCTTCTACATATAGTAGAGATCTCTTATAATATTTATTTGCTCACTGGAAGTTACATGTCTATATTTGATGATATAATTTAATATACATTTATATATGTAAACAACCATATGATTAGTTTTTTTAAAAAAAAAACAGTATAATTATAGCAAATTGTCACTTTACATTTCTATGAAAAGTAAGAAGTCCTCAAGGAAGCCAATATTAATATGCATTGATTATTATACAACAGTTAGTCACTATATTGCAGGCTTCAAATGTCACCCCATTTTGACCTGAAAGTATGTTTGTGATGGATATTGTACTAACCTCATTTTGTAGAATTTTAAAAAAAAAAAAGCCTTTGGTTTAAGGGCTATTTTTTATTTAAGGTGCTATGCTGTGCTAAACACAGATTTTTTTAACTCAATAATTTGCCATTTCTCCTCCCACTCTTTTAAACTGACTACTAATTACTGGCTAAATTAAGAACTATTAAGTCTTACCTCCCAAAATCCTAGAATGTTTGCCCTGGAGTTTGTTTAGAGAGTTGTTATATAATTTGAAGACAAACCTATACCAGCAAAAGCAAAAATAAGCAATTGCAAAATTATTAGAACTTCTTTTGGGCCCTGAATATGATCAAATTGGATATAAAGTTTGCAGTACTTACAAGCCAATCTTTCACAGGGGCATCTAAAAGATAATAGTAGATTATAACCTGGCCAAGTGGGTCAGTTGATTGAGTGTAGTCATGTGGACCAAGGGGTTGTGGGTACGATTCCAGGTTAGGGCATATACCTAGGTTGCTGCTTTGATCTTGCCTTGGGTTGTGTGAGAGGGTCAACCAATGGATGTGTCTCTCTCACATAGAAATCTCTCTCTCTCCATATATATATATATATATATATATATATATATATATATATATATATATATGTATATGTATATATATACATATATATATACACACACACACACATATATATATATATACACACATATATATATATTTCTGTTTTGTTTATTCATTTCTTTTGTTTTGCTTTTAGATTCTACATATAAGTAAAATCGCACAGTATTTGTTTTTCTCTGACTTATTTCACTTAGCACAACACCCTCTGGGTCCAACTGTGTTGTCACAAATGTCAAGATTTCATTCTTTTTTATCCACCCATCTCTTGTTGGACACCTAGATTGCTCCCATATCTTGTTTATTGTGAGTAACACTATAATGAATACAGGGGTGCATATTACAATGGCCTTGTAATATAGTCTGATATCAGGTATTGTGATACCTTGAAATACATTTTACTTTCTCTAGATTGCAGCAGCTATACAGGATCTTTTGTGGTTCCCTATAAATTCTTGGAATACATGTTGTCTGTAAAATATGCCATTTGTATCATTGGGATACCCTGCTGCCTTGGCTTAATGGGAGGAGGGAGTATAAGGTACTCACCTTATCTTAAAAGGGAAATAGAAGTTGTAGCAGGCAGAAAAAAAAAGATAACACTTATAGGTATGAAGGCACCTAATAATTCACTAACATCTGCTGCTTTGGGCTTGGGTTTTAAAAGCTTTCATTGTTTCACTCCAAGCCTCTTTTTCAGTCCAAGTCTGAAGTCCTCAGAATACCAGGGAGAGATATTAATGACACTGTTCTTCTCGTGGAAGGGTTACTTTGCGTTCCATACTTTGCCTGTCTGGAAAATAAAAGTAATTTAATGACTAAGAAGTAAGAAGCATGATATTTGTGCATGTAAAATGCTTAAGACATATATAATACACTAAAAGATAATTATACAATAGCATCTAGAGAGTGGGTATATGGGTGTTTGCTCCGCAATACTTTGGACTTTCTGGTGTTTGAAAATTTTCATAATAAAGTGTTGGTTGGAGGAAAGTTTTGAATACAATTAACAAGGACAGTCCAAAAATTCCACATCAAACTACTAACACATGATTAACGCTGTGAAGGATAGGAATTAACAGAAAACGTTCACTTCCTCTGAATTATTTATATAGGGTGGGGCAAAAGTAGGTTGAATATGATAATTAATGAATAACACTACAGGAATAAACTCTGTGTTTCATGTGCTCACGACTGTAAACCCACTTTTGCCACACCCTGCATTTCATGCAAATGATTGTGTAACTTATTAGGAAACATTACTCCATTATGTATAAAATAAGATTTATATAAAAAAGTATCGGCAAAACAGGAAATGTGATCACTGGACTGCTTGAAAATTCTGTATCTTTTTGATGAAGCTTGAAGAGGAAAATAGTGTTACTCCCGTTGGACAGGTTCTCTCTCCCATGTGTTGTACTAGAGGAATTACTTTTTAAGTTTCGCTGGGATCCAAATAACAGAAGAGCCAAAGAACAATCACCAATTGAGTATATTGACACTCCGCCATGTGTAGTACACTGTTGAAAACATAAAAAACATATACGTTATATATTAAATTCTCCTCTGTCTTCAAATTGCATATGCTTCAGTGGGAGAAGTGAAACTGACATAATGACGGAAGCGACAATTTAAAACCAACCTCGCATTCAAAGGAATTTCAAAAAGACTTAAGTAATCAGGCAGAATTAATCCATTGGAGGAAAACTACAGGAGGAAATATCCCCCAAAACATCTAAATGAAATATAAATATGCAGGATCATACGGCATAACCAACTTTTAACCCCCCTTTTTATATATAACATGAGAACTTGCACATACCATTAATCATTCTTTAAGTTATTGCTTTTAATTGCTGCCCAGAATTCCATCAAGTGGGCATATCTTCTGTTATTTCATCTGTTCTTATTTTGCAGATGGTCATGTTTGGTCAGCATTTAATTAGCATTTTCAGTGATGTTAAAGAATATTCTTATATTGAATATTTTGATTTATATAGCCCAAAATACAACTCTTTCATTTTTGGTTTTTCCTTTGCTTTCATTTTGGGGTCTGGGATAATGGATAATTTTTATCATTCATTAATCATAGATGACGTACAGCAAAAAGTGCTCTGATTTCAGAAAAAGCCACATATGAAAATCAATTTCTACAAGAGACACAACTGTGAATAAATTCTTCATTTTAAACTAATGGTTTCCCACAAAGTCACTGACTACAGGTGTGTTCAAAGTACACTTGTATTTATAACATTTTAATTGATGTCTTAGTGCATAAAATTGTGTTAATAAGTATATTGAGTTCATTTTACTATAATTTAGATATATATTTTTAAATCAAAGATTGATTTATTTTTATAGATTGACTTTAGAGGAAGGGGAAGAGAGAGAATATCAATTTGTTGTTCCAATTATTGATGAATTCATTGGTTAATTCCTGTAGGTGCCCTGACTGGGGATTGAACCCATAACATTGGCATATCAGGATGATGCTCTAACCAACTGAGCTACTCAGTCAGGGCTAGACATATTTTTAAAGGTAAAATTAATTGATATGAATACCACAAACTTTATTTTAAGTACTTTTTATGCTGATTTTATTAAGAATAAACTGTTGTACTTTATATCCAAACTATGCTGAAAATTATTTTAATAACATCCACAAGCTCAACTATTTGTATCAAGCATATCAGAAACCCAGATATCAAGATATTAGAAAACAAGTTATTCTTATAAATGCAGAGATTAAGTATTTTGAAGATGAAAACTCTTCCCCTAGTAGTGTAAGTGTTCCATTTCCTTTAAAGATTTAATATTTCTCCAAATGTGGTGGTATGAAAAAGCTGAAGTGCAGCACTTCCTGCAGAACCGTTTGTCATTTACCTACATTTACTGTGTTTACAGTCCTCTGTGTATTGCTCAACTTCACTTTTAATAGGAGAAAATAGGCCTTCAAAGGGAAGCCGTATTTTACTGCTGAGCCAGAAAGATTTGTATGCCTCTCTCAAAGCCTGCCCAGAAGCATGTACAATAGCTCTTGACCAAAGGAGATGGTATGAATATTCATACGTTTTATGAATCGCAGAGTTCAGGCCGTATGGTTTTCCTATTTATCAATTACTGCTTTAGGGTTATCCAGCCAAAGAGCTGAACTGATTAACAAAGCTCTTTTTGTTTGCTCCGTGTTGAGGTGACACAGCCCAGTGACAACTGTATTATTTCTTGCCTCTTCAGCTGTCCACACTTGTGCAATAAGCTTAACATCCTGTCAGGTTTCATCATGTAGCCTCTTTATTACCGCACTGTGAAAACTGGTATAGTTGTACATTAGAATGACTTTTTAAAGTTTAATTTCTCATCACAGTGAAGAACCTGTGGTTACTCTGCCTAACAAGCATGGCTAATCATGCCCATCATACGTGCTCTCAGGTATGCTTGGCATCTGACTGGAAAATTAAAGTTTTAACAGTTAATGACACAGGCAGTTGAGAAAAGCAGCTGTCATGAGAAGCTTTGAGGGACTCAGACAAATTCACCTGGGTTGACTAATGTAGCATATTTATTTTGGTTTTGTTTTACACTTATTTTTCTTTCTCTTTCCCTAGAACCTCCTATTGCAGTTCCTGTTTAACTGTTCAGTTTACTAGGAGATTTCTTGGAGGACTTCTACTGTTATTAAAATTAGAGGAAAACCAACAGTGAAGTATTTAGGGATTTGAGAACTCCGCTTTTCAGATGCTCTAAATTCTAAACCTTTTTTGGAAAGGGAAGAGAGTAGTTAGTGATCTAGAGACTTGGCCCCGGTTTCCTTCTCCCTGCCTCTCCCTATCTCTCTCTCAACACCCCCAACTTCTCCCTTTGCCTCACGTTCCCCCCTCCTTCATGTTACTCTCATTAGTAGGCAATGGTATGTTTTAATGGGATAGTGTGAAAATAGTCAAAGCCTATTCTCACTTTAAATGCTGAAGTGGCATTTTTTTTCAAAAGAACAATGAAACTGCTCATCCAGTATTTAGCAGTTGAGATTAAGATCCAAACTTTTCCTTTTGCACTGTTAAATATTGATTCCTGCTTTATCCCTTTTTCTGTTTCTTTGTGGTTCAGTTTGCTATCTTTGACTAGGCTCATCTATTTTAGTTTGTGTGTGTATAAGCATCCCCATGCTTTGTTCTCTTCTTCAGTGATGGGCAGCCAGGTTCAAATCTATAAAAGACTTTTTTTCTTATTTTTGCATTTTGAATTATTTCTGACATTTTCTTTTAAGGTGAATATGAAAGAAATCAGGCTGTCTCTACAGTCTACTAAATATCCCAGCGCAGTCTGAATTAGCTGTCACTTAGTTCTTTCTTTTCTGTACAACTGTACTGCTAACGGATTTGTTGAAAAGGAGCCAGGGAGTAGAGAGAAGAGAGACTGTCTCGGGCCTTAGTTGTGTAATTTGCCCTAATGCGGGAGAATCTGATTTTCTCTGTGAATCTGAGACTACACAGTGACAAGTTAGTGTCTCCCAGCATTTTGAAACCCCTCAGACAGCTTCGGCTGACAAAGAGTCTCTGAATGTTTGAAAGATTTACTCTAAAATAAACCCGATGCAAATACATAAATAAATACACTATATAATTTAAGTGGATGTAAATGAAGTCTAGAGTTTGGAAAAATAAATTAAACTTTCTTTTGGAAAAAAAATTCCCTTGTAGATTTGTGATAGAGTGTAGGACTCTGTCACATCCAGACAGACTGTGTTAATGCTGTTGAATTTATTCTCTCAACTCCAAGCATATCATTCTGTGCAGAGTATGAGGCTTTGGCTGTCTGGGATTCTGAAAATTCTGTTTGTGAGGCAAGGAACAGTGTCAAATTCTTTGTTCAACATTCTGAACACCAAGTCTCACATTATGAATTCTGTTTTTCTGGTTTCTAAATCCTGAGTGGTTGCATGCAATATACATGTGGGACAGAGATTAGAAAGCTTCTGTCTGTATATGTTCTTACTCCTTCCAAAGCATTTGCTTTATTCAGTGAATGCTACCCAAATACACCCACACTCAATTTTTTTTCTGGTGAATGAGTTAACTTGTTTCATTTACATGTGATGAAGTAGATTTTCAACATACACACACTCTATAGCTCTAATACGACATTTCATTTCTGATTTAGATTGCTGTCTTCTTGATCAATGTATGTCAAAAATGATGATGTATTTATTATCAAAATGGTGAGTAAAATACAGGGGTAAATAAGTAAATACATAAGAAAAAGAGAAATAACCAACAGTCTTCAGAGTGGAGTTTGTTTTACAGGAAGGTTGATGTCTCACTCATTCTCATCTCCTGTCTCATACTCTTTTCTCTCCCATTCATTTTCTTTGCATATTACAGTGCATGTATAAAAGATATCGAAAGCAAGAATCTCATAGTTCTACATTGCCACCTGTATAATTCAAAATTTTGCTAATTGCTATCATTTATTCAGCTGCTAAGTAAAAAAAAAATAATGCCTAATGTTCTTAAAATTCCCTGGATGAGGTTGTAGAGAGAAAGCTGCATTGAGCAAACAGCAATGGAAAAAGTTGGCTTAAGAGTTTTAAATTGACTAATGAGTGGACTGTACACAGTAAATGATGGCAAATATGAAGTCAACGTTGAAGCATGAAACCAGATCTCCATTTGTATAAGTGCAGTATGCCTCCCCAACCCTTTTAACATAGACTTTATTTTTTTAGAGCAGTTTTAGGTTCACAGCAAAATTGAGCAGAGAACACAGAGAATTCAAAGACCCTCCCTATCCCCACACATGTGCATGCTCCCCCACTATTAACATCACCCCAGAGTGCTGCATTCCTTTCAATTTACTTTTCTATTTGTTAGTGAAAAGAGATAACTCTCAGGTGTGGAACCCGTTGACACTCTGGGTAAAAAAAAATCCCATTTTTAGCTCAGTTTCCAGCCTTGCTGAGGTCCATTATTCTGAAAGACAAATTATACTCTGAGTGCTGCTAAATTCATGAAACTAAATGAGTTACTGAGGCCACACTGTGTTCCATGCATTACCCAGAAGGGATACTGAAAGTAACAGCTTGGAAAAGGTGTCAATAGAAGACCTCTTTGGTTTGTAGATGTAAATTGGCAAATGCCTCGCCAGAGATTACACTGGGGATACAGTCTAGCCATCATTGAGATTTCTCCTGTTTCTGCTATTGACAGTTGCTTCTGCCTGTGGGTGGACAGAACTCCAGATGTAATTATTCAACACTGAAACCCTGCTTCCTCAGTCTGCTTTCTAGTAGAACTATTAACATTGAAGGTCTACAGAGAAATTAAAATGGAAGTTGTCATACCATTTTTGGAAGAAATAACTAGTTTTTAAGCCAAACAAATTCCAATATAGGAGAACAACAAAATACAATACAGACTTAAAAGCGGACTAAACCATCTGAAAGTGATGGTTAATTAGAAATAACACACTCTTGGATAGCCTGAGTTTTTTCAGGCCATCGTAAGAGTATAAACATGCTTTGTCTCTAAGTCAAACAGGGGAGCTTTCTAATAGCAATTACACTATGAATGTGGACTCTGAACATTAAATACAGTGCTGCAGATGCTTACAAAGCCTATGAATCAATGAGACTTCTATCCTGTTTGGTCATCCAGGTCTTGAATATTAAATAGAAAATCCTTAAAAACCTGAAGTCCATAAGCTTTTATTATACTGGAGACAGACATATTTTTTAATGAATGAGGACTATGAGTATTGATTCTATCAAGGAGTTCTGGGAACATTAACAGAAGAGAGATCCTCATGATATCATGTCCATCAACATCATATGTGCACATAATCCATGTGAGCCATGTATATTTTATAAATTTATTCATGAGAAAAAAAGACCCCTTAAGCCTTTACTCTTTAAGTGATATAATGATATTTCTCCACCATCCTTTTAGCTTGTTGCTTTGAGGCTTTTCCAAGTGGTTGCTGGTTCGTGTATCCACTCAATTTTTCCACCAGCATCTTCCCTGCTTGAAGATTATGCTAAAGCTTGTAGCTGGTCCTTATTGAGATTCCCCTGATGTTTCGCTTTTATACTCCTTTCCATCTTACCCTAGTCCCTCAAACTGTTTTTAAAAAATTATTATTTAAGAGTTTCGAACATCCACAAGGCTCCTGCTTTGCAGTAAACTTGGCAGTGAAATGGAAAAGCAGATGCCATCATCAGATGATTAAAACACATGTGAATGGAGCTTTCTGTTTTAAGGTGAACAATATATAGTCAAATATAAGTAATTTTTTTACTTCCTGAAACTGCTTTATCATTCAATATTTGTCAGTGTTATTTAAGTCATTTCTTACAAGACTAACTTATTTCTACCCATTTTTATCTTAATCATTTTAACAGTTAGATAAATAAGATCATTTACGTGTCTACCCTGACACACACAAAAAATACTCTATAAATATTTATTGTGTGGATAAATGAGGAAAAGTTTCCCATTTGGCACTTGGGGTTTTCTTTTTGCAAATAAAGTATTTAATTAAATAAGTATAAAAAAGCATGACTAATTCCATATGAATACATAGCATAAAACACTTCAGTGCTACTACTTCTTTAAGCATTAGATGTATTTTTTTTCTCCTGTATTTACAAAACAGTAACAAGTCTTTTATATGGGCATAATGTTGTCAAAGACAACTGTGGATAAAAAAAAAAAGGAGCTTTTATTCATAGCTGTGCTCCCACAGAAAAAAAGGGTTGGCGGTTTCAATCTGTGTCCTGCACCACTGAAGGCAGACGGTTGCTGAGGGCTCATTACATGTGGTTTGAATGGCTAAGAATAGAAATGTTCAGAGCATAGATATCACCGTCTTAAAAGCCACTCATGAGATAGACAACAGCTTCTTCTTTAAGCCACTTAATTTTTTTGTCTCAAAATTAATATTTCATTATCCCTTGGAGCACTTGACACGGTCTTTATGGTTTGGAGATGTACAGCAACCACTATACAAACTAATATTAAATCGTGTCTTCAAAGCCCATAGAGAGGAGGTGCTACAACTAAATGCTTTAGCACGTAACTGAAGTAATTAACTGTAGTAGACAGATTTAATGCTGTGCTGGTTTATTTTAACCAAGCACAAAGGTAGAGAGAGGTAGGGCAGCAGGAAAAGAATTAAAAAACGATGCAGTGGGAAAGTAAAATAAATAAATAGATAAATGAGTGTTGCCAATGTCAGGAGCAGTGGCTCCCCAATACTTTCTGAACTATCATGTTCAAAGCTGCTGATGGGGCCCCTACTGGTCAACATGCCTTTTTTAGAACCTCAAGTCACTCATATTTCACACAAGAGACTCCATAAAAGAGACAGACTTATAAGTTTCTGTCACTGAATTCAAGATTGCCAATTATCTCTTTATTGAAATTTTTGCATCCTTTACTGAAATAGGTATTCATAGCTTTATAGACCTTTTTTCCCAGTCACTCAATTTAAATTTATGGAGCCTAGGAGTTTTCTCCTACAGAAATTCAAAAACATTCTATTCAAATTCACAGCGCCTCAATCAAATGTAATTATTTCCAGGAACAAGCCACAGGTTTGAGAATTTATGTTTTAATAATAAGTCTATATTCTTGGATTATGTAACAACTTTGGATGAATGGAAATAAAGATTTTCAAGGACAGAATATACGAGAATAGATAAAGATCCCTTTGTAGATTAATTGGACATTCATATTTAAAATTTTAACTTTTCTCTGTATACAAGCCAAGATTTAAAACTTTTCAAAGCGTATCAACAGTATACCTTCAGAACACTAATTATGTTGAAGTTTGCAAAAATAGCAGAGAATTTCTACCCAAATACTATACAATAAACAGCAAATACAAGGATAGGAAAGTTTACGGAACGTATGTGATCTTTTGAGCCTGAGAGTTTAAGGTCAATGCCTACCAAAGGATGGATGTGACATACATGTTCTATAGGCACTGTGCTCTGTCTTGTTGAGAGATTTTTGTCTCTGGTATTTCTGATTTGTGTGGAATTTGTGGGGACATTAGAAAAATATGATCAGGCAAATTTTCTAAACTATTATCTGAGAAATGGTTAAGATATTGAGAAAACATTATCTAAAATACGTCTTAAAGAATATGACACATTTTAGAAGGCTAAGAGTCATCCTATTCCACTTGAAGAGATGAGCAGTGATTGCAAGGAGGAGACTCAGGGTCATCGACACTCTGGCTTCTGAAGACTAGAGAAAGGAGCCCGTAGCTCTAAGCAGACAAAGCACCTCCCTTGCCAGGGCATATGGTCTCAGGAGCAGAGACAGGGCTGGATTTTAATCCTCTGGCTACCAGGCACCGCTGACAACCTTGAACACCCACATGTCATAGCCCCTGATTAGGTGCCAGGCAGTTCAACAGTGTGGGCTGATACAGAGAGTGAGACCCACATAGTTCTTTTTTCCAGGCTTCTCCCCTAAAATATTCCCTGTGAACACCTCCAGCACACATCCATCACTCAGAATGGGGACACTCTTCAATAAGGGTTTGCAGAATAAGTAAATAAAATAGAAGTAGGAGTCTTTAAAGGCTAAAGGGGCCTGGGCTATCTGACTTGAATACTATGTGTCTAGCTCAGTACTGCTTATGTAAATGGTATATTCATGTTTATAGTTTACATAAACTTCATGTTGATCTTCACAACAACCCTGTGAGCTAGACAGACCCCAATATGTTTATCCAAATTTTCCCAATAAGGGACAGCAGTTCAGAGAGAGGTTAAGCGACTTGCGTAAAGTCACACATCAAGTTAAGCAGCATCAGAAGTAGAATTCACTTTTTGGATGAAAAAAAAAAAAAAGAGGGGAGGGGAAAGAGAGTGCTATTGAGATTCACATGAGAGAATCAAAAAATTTTGGATTGTGAGAAGATTTTATGAAATCACTATTTTTAGCTTTTGCTAATTATTGATGGAAGTAGAGTCCATGGAAAATATCGAGAGGCCATTGACAACTATATGAGTATTCTAGTTCTAGTTTTCTTTATTTGTCAAGCATTTTTTTCAAAATATGCAACAACCTTCATTAACTTTATGTTTTGCAATTTGTTTTGTTTGTGAATGTGTGTTTGTGAGGGTATATGTGTAATTTGACATTGGATATAGGAATAACTACACTGAAGGAAGTTCAAAATAAGGTACAAGAATAAAGATTTTAAAAGATGTTTCAGTGAAAATTGCTAGTAAGTTATTCTAAGGAAGTTTACAAATAATGTTATGGAATTTGTTCTGAT
>VMDR010029202.1:0-12837 GCA_007922815.1 Macrotus californicus | reverse complement strand
GAACCATTAACTCAGTATTAAGCCATCCCATCCAGAGGTGAGTCATCCCTGCTCTCTGAATCCTTCAGAACTGGCTGCCCCTCTCTTGGTTAACTCCTGTAATTCCTCTCTGGAGTCAATCTGCCTCTCCTGCTTCATTCTGAGGCTGAGGAAGCTTAGTGGAGTCTCCCCTACACCTTTTCCTTTTCTGTGCTGCTTTCTTATATACAGGAGTCATTCTATTTTTCTTCCACCCCAGTGGGGTACAAGAAACTCCAAATCAATTGTGGATCTATCTACCTAGATACACTATATAGAGGTACTAAGCTGGAACTCCCTGAGTTGGGCCCAGGAAAAGTGTCCTCTGCTCTTCAATCTTCAGAACTCTGCTGGGTGGTTGTTCCCTTTAAGTCTGCCAGATCCTGGTTTCTTAGGGACTACAGCCTTCACTCACTGCTGATTTCCTAATAGACAGTGAAAGGGCATATGCATTAACCATTAGAAAATTTTTCCATTTTCTTAAAGCTGAGAAATCCTCCTGGCTCTTGCATTCTGAAGGCAGCACTCTGATGAGCAAATTAAGGTCCTCCTACTTGTACTTCTCAATTTCTTCCTCCATCTCAAATTCTTCCCCATCTTCACATCCTCTTCTTCTCTTTGCCAAAGTGAATGTCTCTCTCCACTGGTACTTCTGATGGCCTCACTCTCCTTTCCACCAGGTGCTTACATCACAGCATCACAGGGAGTATGGAGTTTGACCTCACACATGGACTCGTAGCATGGCTCTGCCCCTTTTTAAACGCAAGATCCTAAGCAAGTTAACTAGCATCCCATAAACTCAGGTTCTGCCGTTGAAAAATAGGATCATGACAGTACCTGCCACATAGTAAGTTCTTGAAAACTGAGAGATGTTCTAGCACTGAATCTCTCACCTTCTTGTATCCTCAACTTTTTTATTATACTGATTCTGTCTCTTCTGTAACAGGTCTCCATAATTCTCTGAATTTTTAAAAAATATTTTATTTATTTTTAGAGGGGGTACAAGTTGGAGAGAGGGAGAGAAACATCAATGTGTGGTTTCCCCTTCTGTGCCCCCTATTAGGGACTTGGCCTGCAACCCAGGCATGTGCCCTGACTGGGAATTGAGACAGTGACCCTTTGAGTCACAGGCCAGCACTCAACTCACTGAGCCAACCAGCCAGGCCTAATTCTCTCTGAATTTGAAGAAAAACAATTCCTCAACCCTGTAGCCTCCTCTCCTTACCAGTATTCTCTCCCTTGACCACTCAGTTTTTTAAAAGGTAGCTAGTCCTGTTGTCTTTTCTTGATCACTCCAAAGTTCTTAATTTTCACTATGTTATTGAATTTGTTCCATCGAAGGTAACATTGACCTTCTAATCTCTGAGTCTTGTGTATTTTCTCTAGTTTTAAATTCATGGAAAACTGTCATTCAACACTGTTGTGTGCCTCCTTGTTTGAAATAATTTATCCCTCAGCATCTCTAATTGTGCTGTATCTGTGTATCCTTGGCTTACCATTCTTTGCCTTCCTACCTATAAATGTAGCTGCTTCTTAATTTATTTCCTTCATCCTTTCTTATTAGATGTACACAATTCTTTCTGAAATTTCTTCAAATCTAACACCCCTATCCAAATGACCCAAAGGGTCTGGTCTCCATACTACAATAAAAATCTCATTAATTATCTACTTGAATATTCTGACAGACCCCTGAACACAAAAAAACCCATGAATCAAAATCATTCCACTCCCCCTAAACCAGCTCTTCTTATTTCTGTGTTAAAGATATTGAGTTTTTCCCTGGTAGCCAGATTCAAAATCTTGAAGTTGCTTCCTCTCTTACCATCTCCTATCACCAATCAGTCACCAGTCTTATAAATTCTAGCTCCATAATATTTTCACATTTATCACTGTCTTCAAGTTTAATTGTCATCTCCATGATTGGAAGTTTATTACTTCTTATCTGAACTCCTATAATAACCTTCTAATTTGTTCTAACTCATCTTAAGTCTCTCCCTTCAACTTCCACCCCCACTTTCATTTTTTGAACTAATCCATCATCAATGCCAGATAGATAAAGCCTCAGTTTAATTTAATAAGTTCTTATGAATAAGAAACTTGCAACAGAGAAAAGAGATGGATTAGCATTTTGATGTAGCAGGTGGGTGCCATGCCATATATTTTACTACATTCTCTTAATATTCAAAACAAATTATGATAGACATACTTAGTTACCCACACAATTTCTATTCCTTCTTCCTCCTTCCAAATAGGACCCTGATTTTATTTATTTTCCACATGCTTCCATTCTAAAGGTGGATTCTAATTAGTCTATGTTCTTTTTCTGACTATTGTTTGTCTAAGGGTAACTCTGTCCTAAAATGACTCCTAGGGTAAAGGAAAGGAAACTTCATTCTTTGGTTGGGTAAGAATCTCTCTTTCTTCCTTTAGGCATGAAAAGGGAACATCTTGCCTGGGTTGCCCCAGCCACCAGTTTGCAACCATGAGAAGAGCCGGGCTGAGAACAAACTTGACAGAGGCAGGCTAAACCCAAAGAGTAGTAAAGAAGTAGCCACAGAGAACACACTCGACCTCCCTCTCCCTGCACTACTGGGTACACGGGTAATATCTTCCCTTGTTTGTTAAGTCATTCTGAGTATTCTATCACTTTTGGTCTGAATCTGCCTAATGAGCAATCCTGTGATGTGGAGCCAGACTCAGAGCAGCTGGAGTATACACGACTGACAGTGGTAGAACCAAGATCTGAAACTGTATTTGCTGTACTACAAAGCCCTTGCTCTTTCCACTAATCCACATTATCTGATTAGAATGCTTATCAGCTTAAAACCTGTAGAAATATTTCTAACACTTATGGAGATACTGTATATTGTGCACAGGAATAGTGCTTTCCAGGTATTAACTCATGGCTTCTTGAAATAAGCGCACAAGGCCATACATTGTCGTCATTCTGCAAAGACTGAAAGAAGTTAATACCTTCAGGGTTGCACAGCAAGTCATTGTCAGAGCATGGGACTGAACCAATGCATTCTGACTCTAGAACTCCCTGTGTTAATTGCCAACTTTACGCATTTCTTCAAGTACACTTTGCATGGGCACAAAGCTTACAAAACAGGTTATATTACTGTCATGCATTCTGTGAGAAAAGTTGCGGGCACCAATGCAAGAGAAAGTTGGCTTCCAGTGGCACTTTTTGCATGTACCAGAGAGAGGCTGGTGGAAAGATGGATGGGGGAGCTATCTGAATGAAAACATAGGATCTGAAATGAAATAGTCTTTTGGCTGAAGAGGAGGCAGCCCACACTCTCACACCAGGGAGGAGGCTTGGTAATGTTGCTGGCAGTGAAAGTTCTCAAAGAAACCTTGACCTTGACATATGGCTTAAATTGGAATGTATAGTGATACCCACAGACCCAGGCCAACTACTATGAGGGATTCTCCACAGTACCAGAATTAATTCCAACCTCTTTAGCCTAGCATTTATATTCTGCTTCCAATCTACCTTTTAATTCCCCTTCTCCACCTGACACCTGCTCCATTCTTCTCTTTTATATTTGCCATTTCCTCTAATTGAATATAGGTATCGAAACTGTTAGACCTTAGTACTGATCATTTTTTTCCTTTGGGAAATTTAACTTGCATAGAGATATTTTTAGAAATACAACTAGCATCTATTTACTAGAAACAGAAATAATTTCAGCAGTTGGATGCCTTTGTAATAATGCCATGGGACATATGGTGAGGACAATAGTAGTATCCCAGAAAATGAGGTTCGTGCAGTGGGAAACTCTGGTTTATATTTCCAAAAAACTCTTTCAAGTTCTACTCAACTAACAAATGAAATAAGGTTCCTGTTCATGCTACATCATGGAAATGTGCACTATCTGTCCTCTCTCCTAAAGAGAAGCCAGAGGCACAAATTAAAGAGGCCTGGTAGAGCTTCACGCATCTGTAATTTAATAAAGTAACTAGGGAATAACAGCTGCAGGGTTTATACCTAACTCTTGATTTTTTTTCACTGTGGACATAAATCAACCCCTCCCTCCAAAGCTTCTGTTAAAATGATGTCTTGAGAATAAGTGAAATGTCATTTATTATCCTCATTCAATAATAATAGGTTATCAAGGTCCTGTTTGTAAGAAATGGTAGGCCTCATCAAAAGATAATATTCCAGTTTTTTTCTTAAGATTAGAAATGTTCTATCTGAACAAGATGAGTACTGGACCCTCATCTTTCTTCTTCAATTGTCAGTAAGGTATTGGGGAATAATAAAGAATAAAATGAATAATTTTATGCTGTCAGTAATATAAGGAGTGAGGGAAACTTTTTCAGTTCATTGTCAATCTAAATTTTTCCCCACAGAAATCCAGGAGCTTTAAAGTTCCTCTAAATACCACAAGCCACACCAGAGAGAGAATTCAAAGAACAACAAAAACAGACCTGGTACTATCTGGAGGTTCTGTGTGTCACAAAGTTTTCCTGGCTGCCAATGGAAAGGTAATTCACATTACATCCAGCAGTACAGCATGCTAAATTTTATTAATGGAAACCTATTATCTATCCAGTTGGAGAAATAAAGAGGTCAAATAGGTTAACATTTTTCTCTTTACTATTAATTAATGTGCCTCAGGTGGTCTCCTTTCTATTAATTTTATTGTGCTGCAAAAAATATAGTAGAGCAAGCTGTACATGTTAATCAGTGCTCCTTGCAAAACACTACAAAATAGAGACCTGAATGTCTCTCTCTCTGAATCAATAACAATAACACCACCACCATCCGGGCAGAAACTAATAAACACGGCCCATGCCAGCACGTATTCCACGGCTAATTCTACCAACATTGATGTTTCTAACCAGATTAGTGTTTGTGTTAGGATAACCAAATCAATAAAATGTCTTACAACCCAGCTGTGGTCTACATTAAAGCTGAAGCAACGAGAGCACAAGTTAAAGTATGCAAATAAAATTTGAATTATGCTGACTTTATTTGGTTTGGAATATGTAAATATTATTGAAATTTTTAGAGAAAGAAAATTTATTAACCTGCTTTCTAACCTATATCTAACACATGGGAATCAGACTCTCAAAGTCTTTTTAAAAAAATAGAAGAAAGGTGTATTAGGATTTTTTTCCCCCCAGAAAGTTATAGGAATACATCCTAGCCAGCCTAGGAAAGGAAGGAAATGTACTTACTGTTCATGTAACTGAAAAGGCAAGAGCTGGACCACGCTTCAGAGATGAACGGGATTCAGAGACCATCTTGTCCCTCTTTTATCTTGCTTTGTTTTTTCTTCTCCTTTTCCTTCTTTGCTTCTACCTTCATTCTTCAGTAGCCTCATTCTCTTCTTTTTTATTTTCCCAACTTTACTGAGGAATAACTAGCAAACATATGTATATATTTAAGGTGCACAATGTGATGATTTGAGACATTGTGTGGATTACCAAGATCAAGATAATTAATACACCCATCAACTTATCTAGTTAACTGCTGTGTGTGTGTATGTGTGGGGGGGGGTGAGAATACCAAAGATCTACTCTCAGCAATAATATAGAATTCTTAACTATAGTCACCACAGCTCACATCACATCTTCAGAACTTATTTACCCCATAACTGAAAATATGACCAACACCTCCCCGTTTTCCCCTGCCCCCAGCCCCTGGCAACCATCATTCTCTTGTGTTTCTATGAAATTGGTTATGGATGTACATGGGACTCTCCACGTGCAATCATACATGAATGAACGTAGGCAGAAAGACAAGAATAAAATGGTGGAGTAAAAGAGGAGTAATTTCCCAAATGAACTTGCAGGGGGTGGGGAGTGGAAAGGAAGCTGTTACAGAAGAGAAAAGTTGGACAGAAACATAAAACAACATAAATCTTTTATGAAGTGTTTTCCAATGTGATCTGCAGACCAACAGCATCTGCATCATCTGGAAAGCTATTAAAAATGCATATTCTCCAACCCTAGCCCAGACCTACTAAATCAAAACCTCAGGATGCAACCTAGCAATCTGTTTCCACAAGCTTTCTAAGCGATTCTCATACCTACTAAGGTTTGAGAGGCATTGTTCTATGTAAGGACTCCAGAACGTCCGTATGAATATCATCCCCTATATTCAGCGACCCACCTTATTTTGTGTACCTTAATCACAGGGGTTTATGATAGAGTATTTTATAATCTGCCAAAGTTGCCCCTCCTCTGATATTTCTATTCTCAACTAATGCTATCACAGTCCATCTGAAACTTGAAATTCATCCTAGAGTTCTTCTACCCTGGCCTCCACTTAAAATAAATTATAAAGTCCTACCTATGTGACCTCCTATACATTTATATCAGTCCCTTCACTGATCTCACTGGCACCTGCTCTTCCAGTAACCACAGTCACTTCTTCTCTAGAGACACAGTAATATAGTCACCTTAATAAATATAAACACAATCACTTTGTCTGTAAATCTGATATACCTCTCCTTTGTTAAACTACTCTGAAGGCTCGCAGAATAAAACCTACAGAAGAAACTGTACACACCTTAGCTAAGGCACTGACTGTTGGGAAGGCCTCTGCTTTGCTCCCCCCAGAACCTAAGTTGTTCTCCACATCAGAGATTTGGGAACACCCCAAGGTTCTAAAAATGTCATGCTATGTTTGTATGAGTATTATTCTAGGGAGGGGTCCTTAGCTTTTATAAGCTTCTTATTGACCCAAAAGTTTAAGAAATATTGGTACAGCAGATAGGAGAAAAGTCATTTGGGTTGTCAGATACATGTCAATGATTATAAGGCCTCTGAAAAAAGCGAAGTCTAATCTCCCACATCATGCTACATGAAGCTATTCCTGGGCTTTTAAGAGAGTGCAAGATGAGTAAGCTACAATATAAATTCCTCATGGCAAAATAACCACAGTGAAAAAATTTTCTTCAGGGTGGAAAAACCATAGTTCTACTTGTAATGATTAGAATCATGCTAATTATTTCCTGAGAAGCTTGATGGAGGAGCTGGAATTCACTTTCATTTTATTTTTTATTTTATTGTTATTCAGTCACAGTTGTCCCAGCTTTTCCCCCATTGCTCTCTTCTGCCCCTCTCACTACCTGCTCCCACAGAAATACACATTTTTTAAAAAATGCTTTGAAATAAATGTACTTAATTTGAAAATAGATTTGGTAAGGAGATTGTGTAAGGATTGTGGTGTCTTTTTGGGGGCACTACCGAGCACATTTCCCATTAAGTGTCATTTTTCTAGCATCTTATAGTTACTCCCTCTCCTGTTCTTAAGAAGCGGTGGATGTATCACCCAAGCATGGCCAATTATTGGGAACAATTTTCCTATCACAGTAATTGACCCGGGGTGACCATTTAACTCATAAGTGAGGCCAAAAGATGTCTTTCTAAATTGACAAATGGATATTGGAAAGAAGTCCTCATTCAACTGGATGTACTAAGACAGGGCCATGCAAATGTAAGGTTGCTAGTGACAATAGAGAACTTGTCAGAAGGAGAAAATTGATCCAATAGACAAGGAAATTCTAAAACAAGTGAAACAGAGAAATAGGGAGATAGAAGAGCCCTGAAAACACTGTATGAATGCTTAGATTTACTTACCTATATTTAAAGTCAGGTTCACTTTAGACTTTTCAACTATATGGACTAACACATTATCTTTTGTTGCTTGAATTACTTTCAAGAATTTTAGCATTTGCAACAGAAACAGACCTGCCTAACATGCTAGAACTCCGACTCTATGCTTTGATGTCGTTCTGTTTGTCACTGGGACCGATACCAGGTGCGAACCCCAGGCCAATTCCCTTGTCTTAAGGAAACTCGCACTTGATTGCTGATGAAAAGCCCCATGATCAGGTGCTCTCCTATTGATATTTTAATATTATCACTTGCTATATATATGTTGTTCTCCCTTGAATTTCAACAAAGGGATAAGTACTCTATCCGATCTGTGCACAAAACAACTTGGGAGCATGGGGTGCTGGAGGCTGTATGGGTTGGGAAAATTGCTGATCACCAGCTCTGTATGTTCGGACAAGTTAGCTAACTGGCTAAGCCTAGGAATTTCCTCAGTAGTTAAATGGATATACTATCTACCTTAAAAGATGATATGGATAATGAGTAAATCATATAGGTTATAACTGTGCCTGTTTCATATTTGCACCAATAAATGTTCTTTGTCACAGATACATGCAAGCATTTGGAAATCAATTATCATTGCTTAGTAAGCACTGTGAGTCCATATAGAACATTACTCCTTAATTGAGCCTTAAAGAGTAACCAGGCCTCTGTCAGACTGAAAAGTATGGAAGAACATTACAGTTTGAGAAGAGCATGTGTGTCCCAGTTAGTTATTCTTAGTTTTCCTCTCCAGATCTCTTTTCTGCCTAGCCCCCTTTCACCTGAGAGCATGAACCCTACAGACTGCATTACCCAGGCTCCCTTGCCCACTGGCTTCTGTGGGGATCAGCCCATGGTAGGCATCTGCAGGATAACAGAGGGTGGGAAGGGAGTTCAGGATATCAATCTTTCCAAGCCAGCTAATGCTCATGACTGCAACTCTCATGATTTCTGTTAACAACTTCAGGTCAAGGGGTGGTAACAGCTTTCAAAGTTCCTATACACCTAACTGTCTTTGGTTGGTTTTCCTATCCTTTCCCATACCTTTGTAGATAATCCCCACACTTAGGTCTCTTCGGTTAAATCCTTTAAGTGTGCATGTCTCTTTCCTAACACTACCCAAATATATGCAATATACAAAGTTAGGGAGTAAAACTGCTTGGTCTATATTTGGGGAATGATAAAAAGTTCAATTTTCTCCAATTTTCAAAGTAACTGAAATAAACAAGAAGAATCTTTCCTAATATCCTCCTGGAACTATCAACATTTTTCTCCTTTTCCTGTCACCCCCAATCTTTGTAAAAAACAGTTTGTGTGGAGTCTCCCAATACTTCATTTCTTTTCAGACAGGCTTCAGCCACCACATCGTTCCACAGAAATACTTCCAAAAGTCTGCAGCAATAGCTTCTAAACTATAGATATCCTTTGTCAGATTAAGAATGCTCCCTTCAATTTCCAGTTTACTGAGAGTTTTTAGAATAAACAGGTGTTGAATTTTATCAAAGATTTCTTTGTATTTATTGAGACTATCACATGCTTTTTTTTTAACCTTTCATCTATCAATACTATGAATTGTGCTGATACATTTTCAAACTTGAAACCATTTCTGCATTCCTGGAATAAACCTCAATCAGTTGCTTTTCTTTCTATGCATAACTGAGTTCCTGTTATATATAACTCAACTCAGGAATTTTTGGTCCATAGTTAAAAGGAACACTTGCCTGTAGTTTTTTTTTTTTTATTATCCTTTTCAAGTTTTAGTGTCAGGATGGTGCCACCCTCAAAAACTGAGTTAAAAAGTGTGTCTTCTATCAGTCTCTCATACTTTACCCCCTAAGTATTTTTGGCAATAGTGTTATTTCTTTTCAGCCCTTTTTTTCCACTTTTAATTCTGTATTCTCCCTTTAAATTTCAGAATTTGCCAAGATTCACTTTAAGGACCTAATGTGTAGGGAAAAAGGAGGCAAAATAAATAAGTAGGTTGGGTCCAGATTATAAAGAAATTTATATTAAACCCTTGTTACCTTTCACCAAGTAAAAAATACCCACAGAACCTGTGCGATCTACTGAGGTGTTTGTCTGAACTCTTAAACGCCTCTATCTAAAACACTGCTCTAATCTCTATCAAAGCCCTCTCCCAAATTGCTGGTAAAATTAAAACTGCATTTGTTTCACAATTCCATCTCTTCCAGATATACATTTCTTTCTCTGTTTTTAAAGAAACTTCACTTGTGCCCTGGCTGGTGTAGCTCGGTGGGTTGAGCAACCAGACTGAGAACCAGAGGGTTGCCTGTTTGATTCGCAGTTAGGGCATATGCCTGGGTTGTGGACCAGGGCCCCAGTAGGGGAGAGATTGATGTTTCTCTCCTTTTCTTTCTCCCTTTCCCTCTCTCTAAATATAGTAAATGAAATCTTTAAAAAAGTAAAATAAAACCTTCATTTTTTCCAACATTTATTTCAAAAATAGCTCCCTCAATGAAGCCTTAATAACCCTCTGGACCATAAAAGAATGACATCTCCTGATTGGGCGCTTCACATGATAGCATTGTACTCATAGTCCTTTAACACACTTGTTTATTCTTGCCTCCTATAAAACTTACATATGTACAAGCTTTATTGCCTCCTCCAAACCCAATAAAACTAAACTATGTAGGGGAAGAAATGTATCTCACATGTTTATCTCCTGCCAAGTCCATCCCAATGTTTTATAATTTTTAGATCATTAAAAATACTATTTGTTAATGTGAATTGGATTAAAATCAAAATGGACAATCCAGGATGCCTGACCATCTTAATCTATATCCTGTTGAACAGTATGCCAAACAAAATCTCTTTTTAGGTAAAGACCTTCTCAGCTCTCTCTTTCCTTTCCTATGGCATTTCAAGTCCTACTGTTAAAATAGATAAGTTAAAAAAATGTGTTTTTCATAAGTGAATTGAATATAAGTATTCTTACAAAAACAAAGTCCTGAAACTGAGCATCCAATTAGTAACTTCTAATAAATTCATGAACTTAAACAAAAGTTACTATAAAGTTCTATACAACACACAATGGAATCTTTACAATCTTTCATACACACACACACACACACACACACACTCTTTTCAAATGTCTGTAATCTATTCTGGGTCTTGATGAAAGGAAAGAGAATAAATAAACTATGTCTTACAAAACTATTTACTGCCTATAGTTGGTGACCTGCAATAAAATGTATGCATTTATTTATAGTGACTTCTTAGTCAGAAAAATATGATTCCTGATCATTTATTAAACAAACAAACAGCAGCAACAAAAGATCAACAGACCTTCTACCTCCAAGGGTATTTTAAAGCTTTGTGCTGAAATATAGCGCCCAGCAGTCAGGCTGTCAAAGCATAGCATATAAAGTCTGAGAAAGCATGGTATTTCTAAATCAATAAAACATAAAATTGGTCTTACTTACTGGGAAAAAAAATTCTGGTGGCTTAACTTAAAAATAGAGTAAAATACAGAAATAAATAAGATCAAAGCTTTATTCAGTACTACTTGTTCTGTTTGTTGATACAGCTTGTCTATTGTTTTATTTTCAAATAACTGAATACTTAAAATTACATATAAAAGTGCTTATCCAAATTAGTCAGTAGGGCTTGATTAATAACAGAGGCATTTCTCAGTTAAAACTAATGTTGGCACCATGACTATGGATGAAAACTGTTACTAAGATGAGTTGAAGTCCTTGCATGCTTTCTGATCTCTCTTCCTCGTAATTAAGTTGTTCAGTGCTTTTGTAAACACATGTTCCTAATCATGTCTCCAATTCTCCTTCTGGTCCACACTGGGTGTTTTTCTCTCCATTTTGCTTCCACTAGAAAACTATTTTGGAACATGTTAGTCCAGCTAATCCACATAAAAGTAAAATAAAATAGGCCTTTAAATTATAACTCAAATCATACCCAATCATCTGTGTGTTCAGAAAAACTTAGGGAAAAAATGAACACATAGAGATCCCATTCTCATGTTATTTGTGTTTCTGTTCATGCATTTTGGAGAAGAGCTACCTTATAAATTTAAATTGATCTGTAAATTTAAATTGAGTTTAAACCAGGAATCATTTTAATGACATTGCTCATGGAGAAGTGAGAATGAGGAAAGACGTGATGATCTTGACTAAGGAAAGGAAGAGGAAGCATATTGAACTATGCAGGGGAAATAAGCTACCAGTAGAAAGACAATAAGCTGGCCAAAGGAATTGTCAAAAAGATAAATATCAAAAAGGAAAAAAATTTGAAGGAATTCAAAGATGTTCGAGACATATCCAGAAGAAAAATAAATGAGAAAATTCTAGGTCGCATGAGTATACGACAAAGTTCCTCAGCCTGATATTACTGACATGAATTCACTGACATGAATTCACTGTTGGAGGTGGGGGCCAGGGGTCTGGGCTGCACATTGTATGATATGCGTGACATTTAGCAGCATTCCTTTTAAGTGGCCCAACAAATGCCTACTGGCTTCAAACTTAGTTATTCCCTTGGCCATGTAAATATATACACATATACGTCTAACTTTTGAAATATCAGTTTAGGGTGTAATTGTTTTTTTACTTACATGTCTATTTGCCCACTGGTCTGTGAGTTCATTGCAGGTAGAAATCATGTATTTCTAACTCTCCCAGTACTGCAATATATCTCCTGATAAATATTTAGTGGAAGAAGGAAGAAATGAGGGGTGGAAGAAAGGGAGAGAGGAAGGGAGGGAGGGAGAAAAGAAGAAAGGAAGGGAGGGAAAGAAGGACAAAAGGAGGAAGGGAGAACTCAAGGCAATAATTTTGTACGTGAGAGCTAGTGGGATAATCTGCAGACCTGAAAGAGAATGAATGACCTGGGTCCGGGAGTGCTCCGTGAGAGTCTATATATAAAACATCACTTGATATTGGCTACCTTTTTGACTGAAGAGTACAAAATTAAAACTCTCATTAAGCACCAGACAATTCTGCTCCTGAAGTAATAAATTTAACATGCTATTGTTGATTCTTCCTTTTCTTCTTCCAAGTGGTACCAGATAAATATGCACACATAATTAGAATGAAAGATTGCTCTTACATTTTATTAGGGAAAAGATTTGTGGGCTTTTTGTTTTATTTTTCAGTAAATATATCAGTGAAGAATGTAAAAATAATTCTTTTTAATCTATATCTAACGATCTTGTAAAAAGGTGCTATT
>VMDR010029201.1:0-12837 GCA_007922815.1 Macrotus californicus | reverse complement strand
ATTTTACTTGGAAAAATAAGGAGGCCCTGGAAGTTTGTCAGAAACAGAATCAGCTTGCTGGAAACCTCTGGAAAATGTTATAAGGAAGCTCTTTAGTTGGTAAAATAACAGGACAACAAAAGAATAAATTACATAAGGAAAGTAAGAGTTGCTTTTGTCAGCCATAGTGCATATAGTTTGCTTGCAATAAAATAATGGATACATATCCATTACACACACACACATACACATACACCCTTTAATACATAATTTGAAGTGTTTAAATGTCACAATAATATTAATATTTTCTCTTTGCATATTTCAGCAGTGCCAGCATTGTTACATTTCTTTGCAAGCATATAACAGTAATTGATAGTCTCCCTTAGTAAAAGGAGGATCCAGTGTTTTTGGTTGCTCTAATTGTCACTGTCCATCCATTCTTTATACATTTTAGTCTTATGGTTGAGTATTTATTATCTGAAACAAATCTATTATGTAGACCACAGCATCATTTTTCATCTATTTTTCTCCACAGGAACATGCTATGTTTTAGGTTCTGATTATCTGCTTTTAGATCTTGGAGATGAAAGTCAGTGATAAAATGGATGTGGAGCTAAATAGTAAGTTCCAGACAGGAATTTAAAAATTATCCTTTATTCTTCTCTTAGCCATTATATCCCAATGAAGACACCAAATACAGTCGATTATATAGAGCTTTACTGCTTTAGTTCAAATTATCATTGTTTATAAGTCACTTCTATTTCACCAGAACTTTTTTAAAAAAAGTGAACATGGCAATTAACAGTAATCTAGATCTTTCCATTCTACTTCTGTAAAAGTAACATGAGGCATTTTTTTAAACAATCATTCGGTCTGAGTGGGGCTATTGAGCTGAGCCCCATGAAGAGTCTCTTGCCTTCAGTGTGGCCTTCCTCTAAACATCAACCTCCTGGTTCAAAGCTTTCAGTGTTTCCTCATTACCTATGTGAAAAATTCAAAGACTTAGAAATGACATACAAAAGTCTTCATAATCTGTATCTTGGAAATCTCACCATCCCATTCCTCATACTCAAACATTTGTGTCTTTGATATGCAAAATCATTTGTAATTCTTTTTATATATCATATCCCCTTGTCTTTGCATACATTGTTCCTCTCTTGACTGCCTAGAAATCTTCCAGCATAGTTTGAATTAACCTAAATATTAACTTTTCTAAAAGATCTTTGATTCTGGAGTTTCAGTGGAATACTCTTCAGAAAATGCATTTGAACACCTCCTTGAAAGGCTTTGTGCTTGCTCCTTAACATACTTTTTCTGCCCTTGAGTGTGCTATAGGTTAGTTACCCACTACACTTCCTTCTCCATAATCCATTGTATATCATATGTACCATGAATGTCATTAATACCACAATATAAATAAATGGTTGATTTACATGTCTACATGTCCCTTTAGAAGATAAATGTCACTGGTTTACTGATGGTACATTATTCATCACTGGATGTCCAAACTCTGGGATAGTCTTCAGTAAATATTTATACGTAGATAAAAAGTAGTCCTATTTTTTATATAACTTATTTCTCGTATTTCAAAAATGGGGACTAATGTTCATAAAGCAAAATGTCATAGTCTGTTTGTCACTATCATGATTGTACCCTTTTTAAATATGAAAGCCATAATTTTAATTTCTTTTTAAACTCCTTAAATTCCCCTCAAGCTCCCCACTTGGTAGGTTCTCCACATGCGTTATTACCAGACTAAAGGTAATCATAATTTGAAGACACTGGTAAAAAATTAAAGACACACATATAAGACAATAGATATTTTTCCTAGGGTGTAAATATTTTAACATTTTATTATTACATGAGGACTGACATTGTTGCTTTGAGGGATATTTGCTGTCATTTAAAAAATGTATTTCATTTGGAAGCTATTTGGTTTTATTTAAATCTGAAAGAAAAGAAAAACCCAATATAATGTAATAAAGAGCCAAATTTCAAATATTAAAAATTAAACCACTCAAAAAGCAGAGGAAGAAAAATATTATATTTTATCAAAGATTTAATTTACCTATAACCACTGATTATTATTCTTATGCCCAAGGGATCTCCATGCTTCAGAATATCTTTGAAGTGATTCTGCCTCCAGTGACTACCACTGGCCATACAGGTAGGATGTTCTGATTTTTAATCGAGCCCCCTGTGGGTCCCAGTTGTCAGAGCACATACCTCAGAATTTTCTAAGACTCAATCCAATGTCTGAGACTGTTAGGGACTGGCCGTGCCTGGTATTGTTTCTCCTTTTCAGCAAAGAGTAGCTGTGTGAGTTGCAAGGTTAGGGACTGTGATGGTCAGTTTTCTGTGTCAACTTGACTGAGCTGAGGGAAGCCCAGAGAGGTGGTAAAACATTATTCTGGGTATGTCTGTGAGAGTTTAGGGAAAAGATTAGCATTTGATGAGCAGATTGAGTAAAGACTGAGTGAAGATCACCCTCCCTCATGTGGGTGGGCATCCTCTCATCTGTTGAGGTCCTAAATAGAACAAAAATGTAACATGAAATATTTAAACATTTTAAGAGCTGGAGGAAGGATGTGTTTTCCTTACTTGAGGTGAGACATCCATCTTTTGCCCTGGAGCCTGGACCTGTGGGGACAAGCATGGCGCTCCGGTTCATCTAGATGGGTTTTGGTGGTTGGGGCCATTGAGATCAGACTTGGTTCTTAGGTCCATGGGAGCTGGGCAGGTGCCAGGGTCAAAGGGAGCAAGTCTGGAGCATAGATTCATGGAAGTATGTCTGTATCTTGGGTCAACCAGGGCAGGCAGGGATCTAAGGTAGTGGGATTTAGCCTGGCATCACGGCAAGCTGGAACCTGGGGCTGTAGGGGCTTGGCTGGTGCTGGGTTGGACCTAGAGTCAGGGTCCACAGGGGTCTACCTGGAGACTGGATCTGCAGGTGCCAGCTGGGGCCACAGGGATGGGCCTGGAGCCTGGGATCATCAGGGCTAGCATGGTGCTGTGGTAGGCCTGGAGCCTTGGGCCTGGGAACCAGCTTGACATCAGGGTTTACTGTCGTTGGACTCATGCTGAGATTCACAGTGAAGTCAGGTGCTCAGAAACTCATTTTTCTCTGTGCTGCATTGTTTGTATGTTTGACTTTATTCAACATTGGCTACGTAATTACAATATTAAGTATGTAATTTAAAACAAGAGGATACTTTCATACTGATTGTTTTCACAAGTTAATCACAGTGGTCATCTTTTGGCCCTTAATTTTATCTCATAATGTTATTTGTCGCTAGTTATCTCAAATGTAAGGAAGGACATAGTTGCTAAAAGTAAGTTTTTCCCCCCTTCTTTCTTGTAGCAACTGCCATCTGACAGTTTTTCATTATCACACATTAAATTTTACTCAATTGAAAAATATTGTTAAAAGTGCTTTTCCTTCTTTTGCTTAATGGAGAAAAAAAAAGAATTACTTAGTATTATTGTAAGTGAATTACTTGCTATTCTTCAGGTCGTATGCAATTATCTTTTTAAATAGAAAAATATAATGCAATTTTATATATTCAAATATTTTACATTGCTCTCAATTTCAAAATGTAAGCCCTCCTTTTTAGTACATATGTTGTGAATTAAGTACCTATGTTTTTTAAAGTTACCATTAAGCTTTCCATTTTAGAGACTAGGACATTAGTTGTCATGGTGTTGCCTTGACTGGTTTAAAAATACAGTTCTCAGTGGCATTCTTCCACTTTGAAAGATGGCAAGTTTCTATCTGGTTGAATTAACAAAGGAACCGGTGAAGGCTGATAACCAAAGTCTTATAAAAATATGAATAATGTCACTACGGCTTTTTTCTTAAGTCATTAAAAGACAAATTTCTCCAAACTGTGAGAGTTCTTATGTGATATGTATAACTGCCACACAATAAATAATTAAACACAGTCCTCTTATATTCCACATTCTAATACAATTCTAATCATAGAGAATTTGGCTGAGCCCTTAATTTTATTAATTAAGGTCAAATTTTAGCCTTTATATTAGGTGACATAACACCAGACAGTTTCCCATTTGGTATTTCTGAAGCATCTTCTTCCCTTGATGGGACAGATTGTCACAGATTCTTTGCAGGTCTCTGCAAAAGATTTAGTTTTAATTTTCACACTCTTTAGTCTGTATTGGACTTGCTACTCACTTTGACCAGTAGCATGTGGTAGAAATGATGTTGTATTAGTCTTATGCCTAAGCCTCAAGAAACATTGCAGAATTTGCACTCTCTATATTGGAAAGTTTCCATGATGAGAATAAGTCCAGGCAAGCTTCGCAGGGGATGAGAAACCTTTGCAGCAGAGGCCTCAGCCATGTCTGCATTCCCAGCTGAAGGTCCAGACATGTCAGTGAGTCTAGGTGATTTTATGTGGAGCAGATGCAGACCATTGCTGCAATATCCAGCTCAACTTGTCAACCCACAGAATCATGAATAAGTGAATCATTTTAAACCAATAAGTTTTGGAACAGCATTTCATATAGCAGTAGACATTCAATACAGTTGTTTTTTAGGACACCATGACTTGATTTCCCTTATACTGCTTTTGCTATTATTTGTTAGTCATCTTTGTTGATTTTTCCCTTTACTCTCGCTTTTTGATGTATTGTCTTCTCTATCACTGTCTTTATAATCTTATTTTGTCAAATGCTCTGAAATACCATCAAGATTTTGCATGCTGAAAACTACTACTCACACACACTCACACACACACACACGCAAAATAAACCTTTGTAGGTTTATGTAACCAAATGTCTATTTATATCCACTTAGATATCTAACAACCATCTAACCTTCAAATGTTCAGTACCATGCCCCTGGTTTTCCTCCCCAAGTCTGCTCTTCCATGAGTCCTGCTCTACTAAGTAATTGGAAAGTCCTCATACTAATTCCTTAGGGCAGCATCCTTCATGTGTTTCTTGCCTGCTCTCTTTTTCTCACATTTACATCCAGTCCATCAGCAAATGGTATTGGCTCTATGGTAAAATTACTATCTAGAATCTTGTCGTTTCTCATACTTCCAACCTAGCTAGCACCCTGGTTCAAACCACCATCACCTCTCACCTGCAGTCTCTCTCTGAATGATCTCTCAGTTTACTTCCTTGTGGCATAACTCCCTTTCTGCCATATCCTTCAGTCTATTCAAAAGACAATTTAGTGTCATTCTGTTAAAATCTAAGTCAGATTATGCCTCTGATCTCCTTAAAACCTTTCACTAGTTTACAAAGCTCTATGACATCAATGCCCCCCACAACTTTCTCACCAAGTCTGCTCTTACTCTAATTTTCCCTGGCTCTACTCCATCTTGAGTGTCCTTACCTCTTCCAGAAATTACCAAGAAGAAGTACAACTTGCTATTTATCCTGCTGAAAAACTTCTTTCCTATAATGATGAATCACATGCTCACTGTCTTCCATTCTTTGCTTAAATGTTACTGCCTCAATAGGGTTTCTCCTGACCACTTTCTCTGAAATTGCATTGCATTTCCCATTCAACACTCTATTATCTATCTTTTCTGCTTCATTTAATTTTCATGCCATTTACCACTCCCTAATCTACTGAGCTAGATAGATAGAATTTTTCTTGTTTCCTCAACTGGAACATAAGTTCCATTAGAACAGGAATCTTTGTCTCTTTCACTCACTGTTCTATCCCTCGTGCTTGGAATAATGACTGACATATCACAAGTGCCTACCATTTCTTGAGCAAACACTGTAGATTAATAAAAGTAGCTTGAACCATAAATATAGATCAACCTCTAATGAGTAACCACAGTTCAAGATGATTTTAAAGATTCTATGGTCATACTAATGGTTTATTAAATTATCAAATCATTCATCACTAAATTAAATTAGAGTGCTGATGAACTCATTGTCTACTTATTATTAAGATATGATGATCAAAAAATGATTTTTAATATCATGTGATGTTTTTGTTTTACCTTTTGATTTTACCTTATTCTTAATCTCTGTGTCCAATTTTCTGTCTCACATCAAAGGCATCGTCCATCTGGATTAAAACCTTATGGTCAGGCTCTCCAGAAAGACTGAAGAGCGCACGCCATCTTTTGATATTGGGAGTAGCAGCTTCAGCCTCAAATACAAATATGAGTTATTTGAATGTTTACTGTTATAGATTCTGTTTCCTCTTGCGTTGTTAAAAACAAAATCACAGTATAGTGCTAACAAAGCAAATGTTGGAGACAGACCAGTTGTTAAAATTCTAGTGTGAAGAGAAACCAGGCCATTAGTATGGGTAATTTATTGAATATTTCTGTTTTCTCATATGTAAAGTAGAAAAAATAGTATCTATTTTATAAACTTACTGTGAGAATTAGTTAAAGAAACAGATATAGATGGTACAAAATATTCATTATACAAAAATTCTTGTGTTGGTTTTATAACCTGTAAAGTGGGAAATACAAATATTTTTATTGTAATAATTACCCAGGAGACTAGAAAAACCTCTTGCAGCTTCCTCTTCTCTCCTGAGTAATGTTTCTCTACCTCCAAACTCTTTACCCATTCAAGTTCTGAAACAGTTTAGTATCCAGAGTAAATATTCTATGTAAATATTTACAGTGGAAATCATCGTAAAGGATGTCGTTATGCAGCTTAAAGTCCAGTCTGTTTGGTAGCAGAGTCAAGAGATGTATTTGAGAACATAAGAACATCCATGGTTTATATTAAGATAGTTTATATCATGCAACAACCTGGGGAAAAATCTTGGACCCATATCTATAAATGATCTATTAAATGGATTGTTTCCAGTTTAAAGCCATTATAAATACTGCTCCTATGAGCAGTCATTCACATATAAGTCTTTGTGGGGAGATGTTTTCACTGCTCTTGATAGAAATATTTAAGAGGAGAATTGCTGGTTCCTACAATAGGTTTATGCTTAAATTTTAAGAAACTACAAAACTGTTTTGTAAAGTGATCACACTGTTTATGTTTTCACCAGCAATATAGGAGGATTGCAGTTCTGTTTAATTTCTTTACTTGATATAGGTCTATTTAGATTTTCTATTTTCTTTTTTTTTGATACTTTTAGTATTTGCTTTTTCTAGGAATTTGTTCATTTTATCTAAGTTGTCAACTTATTGGCACACATTTTTACAATAATACTCTTATGACTTTTTAATTTACACAGTTTCTGTCATGATGTACTCGTTTATTGTTCATTCTTGATTTTTGTAATTGTTATTTTGTTTTCTAGTCACTGTAACAGAAGATTTATTGATTTTGATGATATTGTCAGAAAATCAACTTTTGGTTTTCATAAATATTTTTGTTTTCTATGTCATTGATTTTTGCTCTTGTCTTTATTATTTCTTTTCCTTTATTCCTTGACTATGTTTATAATAGCTGCTTTAAAACTTTTGTCTGCTGTACCCAAGTCCTAAGCCCATTCTGAGTCAGGTTAAATTGACAGTTTTATCCTTAGTACCTGTAAGATTTTTCTGTTTTTGTATATCTGGTATTTTTGTTGTTGTTGAAATCTAGACATTTAAATAATATTTTAGCTACTCTGGATTATGTTTTATTCTTCTCTCTCAATGTACAGCCATTGGTGTCTCTGATCAATTTTTTATTCTTAATTTCTTTTTTCATTCTGGAACCTTCATTAGAACTTTGCATAGGTCGGTTGCTAGTTACTTCTTTGGGCGGAGATTGTTTTCAAAAACCTTAAGACTTCGAGGCTTCTGCTCAGCTGTGTGTGGGCTGGGGAACACACGCAATGCTGTGACCTGCATTGAAGTCTCCTTTGACCTTTGCTATCTACCAGACTCTCTTAGGTCTCTCCTGTGGAAATGCAATTTGGCTGTCCTACTGGAACATACAGAGAGATTATTTTAGCCTTTCCAGGGCTTCCTCGTTTTCCAAATCTCCCAGTTAATTTTCTGGCTAGTCAATTTCTTGTCTTAAATGAAGATTATTCCAGAGTGTTCCCAACAAAATCTGCCATTTTTATTTAGCATAGCCATGGGTTTTCATATCTCTGGTTTGAGACTGAATTACCCAACTTTGTGACACCAAAGTTGTTTTTGTTTTGTTTTTTCATTTTTTGTTTCCAGCCAGCTTCAGTCTGATAAAGCTGCAATTTACAACTTGCAGGTGTAGGGTGGGTGACGGGCACAGCCTCCAGCCAAAAGACCACATTTCCAACTTTTGTCAGTTTTTTAAAGATAAATGCTTCTCAATATGTTTTCTAATTTTGGTTGATTTACAGCATTCTGAAATACTAGTTTTTGACACACTTTGCCTAATGTTATACTTTTTTTTCTGTAAATTAACCAACTTGGCAACCTCCTCAGATACTCTTATCAGATGTGCCTCTTATGACTTCATTGTGGAAAAACTCAAATATACTCCATTATCAAGAATAATCTCTAAATTTCATGCTAGAAGTTTTGAGATTTATTTGGTAAATAGAGATATAGGTTATATCCAAGGTTTTCAGATGTTCGAACTTCCACAATAATTGGGTCATATTAAATATTTAAAGAATAGCTTATTTCCTGCTATGATATTACTAAACTAAGGAACTTAAGAGCAGGAGTTATAAAAGAAAAATCAATTTTCCTGCTGATTTAGATTTGGCATATCTCTGTGAAACATATATCTTCAGTTTTGAAACTACTAATGGAAAACAGTGTTTCAAAATTATAAGCATTAGAGTAAGATGTTCTTATCTGAAGAGCAAGTAAATGATACGGATTGTCAAATTTCTACTGAATGACCTTTTTTTCTAGTTGTCTGCCTCTGGCCCTTTGCTCTATCTGCAAAATATGGGGTAGAAAAAGCATAGATTAAATTCTGATTGGTCAGAACCAGAAAAGAAGTTCAAAAGTGAGTCTGCCAAACTCATGTTTCTTCAACTGTTCACTCTTTCCTTATAACTTTCTCTGGGTGCCATCAACAGAGGGAAGCCTACTGGCCAAACCCCAGATCATCCCTCCAGCTTTCCCACCACTGTGTAGTCACATCTCGGCTTCTGTCCCTTGAACAGATATTGAACAGACCAGAAGTCTAGTGAAATGGGTAAAGCAGCTGCCAGAACTGGTATTGCCTCTTCTTTACCTGAGCTGATTGTTTTCAGATGTTCACCCACAGGACAGCATTGTGAAGTCATCTTTCAGGTGTCATCTTAAGTAATTTATAAAGTAATACTTCTGGGACTGTAATAAAGTAGTTAAATTGAGGGAAAAGTCAGTGAGCAGAAAAGCATATTTTTCTTCCATCCAAGATTGTCAGGGGGTGCTTTTCTACAGAGTAAGAAACCATGACCTTTTAATGTTTGCATTTCCCATCGGTGCTTCTTAATGTGTTAATGATGGATTTAAAAACCAACTTCATTTTTTAATTTGTTTGGTTTTTCTCATAAGGAGAAATGAGGTATCACTTTCCACAAGTAAGAAAGCCCTGTTTCCCCACTTTCTTCAATAACTGCCTATAATGGTGTTGGCTATTTGAAATTCCTGTAATGTTCATCCCAACTTTAGTCTTAATCCTTGACAAAAACACTTAACTTTCTCTCCTTAAATTCGGGACAACTGGGCACCATGGACTGTGTAACTGAGGAACATAGTGAGCTCTTAAGGCTAATTTATAATCAATATGCTCTTACAGAAATTACTTATCAATATGCTATTTCTTCCTCATTATGAGGAAGCATTTCCTTTCAAATTACCAAAGTTTCAGAGTGTACCAAAGAGCAAAATAAACACCACATGAATAACAATGTGACTACAGACTCTTTCTATTTCTTTTAATAAATGTAGAAAAACCGTGCCACAAAGAGCAAGCTAACCATGAATTTGATGGAAGTTGTCATTTGAATTTAAGTTATTTTATCAGTTACTCACACTTATTCAACATGCTACTTTATCACCTTGGGAAAAATCATCTTTATCCTTTGACTTAATAAAAGAGTGGACTTAATAAAAGAGTGATGTTGATTCACATTGCAGGATAAATTTTTAGTTCCGAAGAAATACTATGAAATAATTACAATGCACGTATAGTTTTTTGGTTTGAGTCAAAAGGTACTGAACAGGAAATCATATCATTTATCACTTTCTGGTGTGAAAGATTTTTCTCTCCCTTTGGCTGTTGCTTGTTTACAGTTAGTAGCAGCAGGTGGGGAGGCAGAAGCAGCTCACTGCCTGCTCTGCTTCAAATTGATTTATATAATTCTCAGCAAAGCAGACGATATCTATGATGGATGTGCTGTTTAATTAGACTGCTGTAAAAGCTGTAATTACATCTACTAAGTGCACTTTTATGTTGCATGCATAAGCAACTTCAAGGAACGTTAATTATACTCCATGAGGCATTGTCTGGGCTTCTGGAATTGGTTTTTGGGTATACATGGGAGTCTTCTGGGTTTTTATTTTTAATCAATAATGACTTCTAAATGAAATGATCTATTCAAAAATATCCTTAGAAAATACAGAAAGCAAGGGCAATATAAACAAAGAAATCTTTAACATGAACTATGGCTTTTTGGAAACAAACATTATAGGTTCCACAATTTAAATTAAGCCACTTAAAACATCCATTTTGAACATTAAAAAAAACTATCTGATATCCCAATCTGTTGAAAAGCTTATATAGGCATTAGCAGTAAAGTCTAAAGAACTAATGGTGTTCACTATACTCAGTTTAGACTAACATTTGTGTCGTGTTCTTATCTCTTCGTGATCCATTAGTAAAATGGCTTTGCCTGGTTGCATGAAATAAAAGTGATTTATTTTAAAGTTGCTATTAGTCTTTGGACTCATGCTGTATCTTCAGTTGTTAAAGAGCTATTGTAGCCAATAGAAGTGCATTCTACATCTGAGGTTGATGAAAAACATTTGCTAAAAGACTAAATAAAATTGACATGAGCAATTCAGAGATTCTATGTAAATGAGCTGCTGTTCTTTTATTGTTCTTGTTTGTAAATTTAGTTTGCTTTGTGATCTACCAATAGAACTGGTAGGCAAGCTGTATATGCAGTGTTACTAAACAGAAGCTCTTTATAAATAAAAATATTGTTATTTAATAGATCTAGATAATCTTACTTTTTTTGAAACAAAACAACATAATTTAAACAAAGCAAACAAAATAATTTACATCTAGAAAAAATGTCCATCTGGAGACTTAATTTATATTCTCTTTGTTATTGTTTCTATTAGATCTTTTAATGTTTTCTTTTGAACCTATCCTCAAACTTCCCTTCCTCAAACATTGCACTGTCCATTACACCATACCACTGTTACCTTGGGGTTCTTGAAACCTCCGACTAAGAAGTTTTAAAGCCAGTATTTTTGGCAGTTTTTCTATGCTTAAAAATGTCCTTGGGTGAGGATATAAAAAATAATCATAACCAAGGTGGTTTTAGAAAGATATTTCACAAAATAAAATGCACAATAATTATTGATTAATAATAAAACATAAATCAATGTCTTCACTTTAAGTTCACAAGTTCATAGTCAATAAACATTTATAAATCGGCGTATTTACTTTAAGTTCACAAGTCACAGTCAATCTATTTTGGAAAGCAGCATGGCTTAATGGTTAAAAAAGTGGGTTTTGGAGCCCGATTTCCTGGGCACAAATTTTTATTGTGAGACATTGTGTCCTTATTAGCTGTGTGTCCTTGGGCAACTTTGCTTTTTAAGATTAGGTTGCAGATTAAGAAATGAGGATGAATAGAACAGCTTCATCATGCTTATATATAAGTCATGGCAAACATTTTATAAATGGTCCCTAAAATTAACTGCAAAATAGAGATGTTATTATAAGACATATAATTCTCAGAATTCTTACATTCATATCTTTGATCTTTTGCAATTTGTTTCTTTAATAGCTTTATTCTACTTTAGATGACATTTCCAGTATTTATTGAGTACCTGTTCTGAACAGACACAATGTTCTATATGGTGAGAAAAGAGCAGTAAAAAAAAAGAGGAAAAATTATGTTTTCAGTGAATTAATGACTATAGTAAATCATGGGCCAGTTGAGACCTGAGGATGAGCTAAAGGAATAGAGGTTCCTTTTCTCTCAATCTGTAACCAGAGTAGTATTGCTTATCAGAAGGCCTGCCACATAGTACGTTTGTAAAGAATTCACCATATTATTTACTCTATGTCCCTTTTGCAGATGGCATTATGGAGTTTCTTTTACTTAAATATATTATTTTTATAAATATTAGATTTAATTTTCATAATTCCTGAAATCTAGCTATATTAAAGTCACTTCTTTTTCTTCCTTCTTAATCTGATGTCCAAAGGAGTGATACAAATGTGATCTCTCCCCACCCCAGTAGTTTGCCTGCATTTCTTCTTTTGAATCTGCCATCTCCCCTCAGAACAAACTTGTAATGAGTTGAGCCTCCAAAAACCCAGAAAGTTCTCTCAGGGATGGTAGTTTTTGTAGAAAGAATGATAGGTATCTAGACATAGACTAGATTATTTACATTTTATTTCCATTCCAGTATTATAACTAATGTTATTCATATTTTTCCCAATCACTCAAATAAATAATATTCCAGTGAAGTTCTTTGTATTCCAATGCAGTCTTCATACACTTGGCCAAAAAATGTTGTAGTTTTTATTGTACATTTTAACACAATGTGACTATGGCTTATTTCCTGAAGGAGAAAGAAAATCTATCTCAGATTCAACTAATAACCCGTAGTAAGTCAGAAGTCATGCATTAAGTATTGGTTTGAACTTTATTAGCATGTGTGAGAACGGAGCCCATGTTAAACAAGCTGGAGGGCATTTCCAGAAGGCTTAGGGAAGTGTGATCTTCAGAGACATCTC
>VMDR010029200.1:0-12842 GCA_007922815.1 Macrotus californicus | reverse complement strand
TGAGTTTGTTGTCATTTTACTGTTCATATTTTTTATCTACTTTTTCTTAGATAAGTCCCTTTAACATTTCATATAATGAGGGCTTGGTGATGATGAACTCCTTGAACTCGACCTTATCTGGGAAGAACTTCATCTGCCCTTCCATTCTAAATGAAAGCTTTGCTGGATAGAGTAATCTTGGATGTAGGTCCTTGTCTTTCATGACTTCAAATACTTCTTGCCAGCCCCTTCTTGTCTGTAAGGTTTCTTTTGAGAAATCAGCTGACAGTCTTATGGGCACTCCTTTGTAGGTTACTGTCTCCTTTTCTCTTGCTGCTTTTAAGATTCTCTCTTTATCTTTAATCTTGGGTAATGTAATGATGATGTGCCTTGGTGTGTTCCCCCTTGGGTCCAACTTCTTTGGGACTCTCTGAGCTTCCTGGACTCCCTGGAAGTCTATTTCTTTTGCCAGAATGGGGAAGTTCTCCTTCATTATTTGTTCAAATAAGTTTTCCATTTCTTTCTCTTCCTCTTCTCCTTCTGGCACCCCTATGATTCGGATGTTGGAATGTTTAAAGACGTCCTGCAGGTTCCTAAGCCCCTCCTCATATTTTTGAATCCTTGTTTCTTGATTGTGTTCTGGTTGAATGTTTCTTTCTTCCTTTTGGTCCACACCATTGATTTGAGTCCCGGTTTTCTTCCCATCGCTGTTGGTCCCCTGGACATTTTCCTTTATTTCATGTGGCATAGCCTTCATTTGTTCATCTAATTTGCGACCAAATTCAACCAAGTCTGTGAACATCCTGATTACCAGTGTTTTGAACTGTGCATGTGATAGGTTGACTATCTCTTTGTCACTTAGTTGTATTTTTTCTGGAGTTTTGAACTTTTCTTTCATTTGGGCCATTTTTTTTCATCTTGGTGCGTGTGCTATGTAGTAAGGGGCGGAGCCTTAGGTGTTCACCAGGGCGGGGCAACCCCATCACTGTGTTGTGATGCTGTATGTGGGGGAGGGTCTGAGAGGGAGCAGTGCTGCTTACTCCACTCTCTGCCCATTTTCAGTCACTTCCCCTGATCCCACAAGCAAATTGGGCCCCTCTGGTGCTGACTCTGGTGCTGATTCCTGGGTGGGTGGGCTTGTGTACATTCTGGACCCTGTGGGTCTCTCCAATGAGCTCTCCTGTGAGGCTGGGAGTTTCTCCCACTGCTCCTTAACCTCCACAGGAGTTTTCAGTCAGAGGTTTGAGGCTTTATTTCTCCGTGCAGGAACTCTGGGTGGCGTGGTCTGTCTCACTCCCCAGTTGTTCTTCCTGGTTTATCCGCACGTGGGTGTGGGACCACCCAGTCCACCAGCCGTGCCTTGCCCGCCCCAGTCTGCCAGCCGCCACCTTGCCACAAGACCTCTCCACCCGACTGCCCGTCTCTGCCCCTCCTACTGGTCTGGGTGAGTGTTTCTTCTTTAACTCTTTGGTTGTCGGACTTCCATACAGTTCAATTTTCTGTCACTTCTGGTTGTTTTTTGTTTTTAAATGTATTGTTGTCCCTCTTTTGCTTGTGCGCAGAGGCACAGTGCATCTACCTACGCCTCCATCTTGGCCGAAGGTCCCCTCCAAAGTCCAATTTCTGATCCTAAGAAAGGACAGGTTTGATAAAATGTACTTGATTTTTGCCAGAGGCTCTCTAGGCAGACTCCAATTTACAAATGAGTTCTCTTTAAAAGGTTATTAATATACTGGATGTGAAGTGGTTTATGAAATTTGTGAATATACTTTCCCATAAGAATAACAGTATAAACAGTAAGGTTATCAGAACATCTATTTAATCCACAAGACTGATAAATTCTGGAGCATTTAGATTTTTAAAAGAAAAATCCAGTATTTTCTGGACTCCTATTTCAAGGTTGCTGAACTGTTAGCCAATATGATGGAGCTGTGCTGACTTGCTGTCACTGAAATTACAACTCACCCAACCTGTTTGGCTTGCCGTGCGGCTTGCAGAGTGAATGCTATGCATATGTAAGAACATCATCTTCATCATGAATATATTATGAGAGAGGAGACACAGTGAGTAAAAAAATAAGCAAAGCTTGCGAAGACAAAACTGGGTTTAAATCCCCTCTTGGGACTCTGGTGAATTAAAGTTTCTTGGTCATTACTTATTTAGTTCAGTTCAGCAGACATTTATTTCTTATCGGGTCAAACAATCTTCATAGTGTGTCTAGAAGCGGGTTTCAACTCTGAATTCGCAACAGAATCACCTTCAAAGCTTTTTTAAAAACAGACACATCCAGATACTAACTACAGAATCAAATTACCAGCGAAAGGAGCTTGTACAGAAGTTTGCAGGCCTGTGACAGAATGGTATATTCAGGCTGAATAGTACTACATGGCAGATGATTTTATGTATATATGAAAAGCCATTCACTACATATCTATTAGAATGGCCCAAATTCAAAACACTGACAATACCAAGTTCTGATGAAGATTTGAAACAGGAACGCTCATTGATTTCTGGTAGAAACACAAAATGGTGCAGCCTTCCAATTTGGAAGGCAGCTGGCAGTTTCTTACAAAACTGAACACATTCTTACTATACAGTCCATCAAGTGTACTCTGTTTTCACCCAAATGAAATGAAAACTCATGCCCACACAAAATCCTGCACATGTTTGTAGTAGCTTTAGTATTAACTGCCAAACTTGGAAGTAACCAAGATGTCCTTCAGGAAGTAAACGGATAAACTGTAACACATCCAGACAGTGGGACAGTAGTCATCACTGAAAAGCCATGAAAAGACCTGGAAGCTGAAGTACATATTACTAAGTAAAAGAAGCCAATCTGAAAATCTATGTATGTGTACTGTATGATTCCAACTACATGATATTCTGGAGAGAGTAAAAAGTCCAGTAGTTGCCAGGGGCTGGGAGAGAAAGGACGAACAGACAGAGCACAGAAAACTTTCGGGACGGTGATAACTATTCTGTGTGATACCACCACGGTGGATACAGACCATTGCACATTTGTCAAAACCACAGAATGTGCACGAAGAGTGAACCCTCGGGCAAACTTTGGACTGGGGGTGACAATGACATGTCCGTGTAAGTTCACAGGACCTACCACTGCCACATGGGGCACTGATAGTGGGGGCGCTGCACCTGTGAGGGGGCCGAGGGTGGACAGGAACTCTCTACTTCCCACTCAATTCTGCTGTAAACCTAAAACTGCTCAACAAAATAAAACCTTTTTTTAAAGAAGACACATAAATACTGTAAAAGTAATGTCCGTACAAGTTAAACAGGACCACTGATGTAACGTGATGATCCCCCAAGTCTAGTCAGCACTTACCCAACTATCCAATATGCCTGCACTTTCAAACCTCAGAGGCTGAAAGCAGACATTCATTTAGTCTGAAGGCACCTTCCCTCCCTTCCCCCCACTCTCCACCTACTGAACACCTAACTATTCTAACTCTTCAGTTTGCTCAGTATGTCAGTGACATATTGAGGCAGTTTTCATTTATGACACTACGGTTATTTGTCCTTGCCCCTATGTTGTTTACCTTCCAATTCACACACTCAAGTTGCCTGCCTGACTCTTTCCATTTGAGGTTGTACCCCACCTAGTTACTTGCTTCTATGTATTTCACACCTATTAAATTTAAAGCTTCTTGAGAGCAAGAGTTTGTTTCTCTTTCATTCCTCCTATATGACTGTAGTGTATATTCATCAACTATTTTCAAAATTTACTAAAATATTAGTGAACAAAATAGGAAAAATGTTAATGTTTAATCCATCATGGACGTTGCTCCTTAAGCTTTAACAATTGGTAGCACTGCTTCTTTGTTAAAATTCACTTCCAAACTCTATGTCCTTTTTACACCTAAGTTACAAATAAACTCTTTGAGGACTGGAAGAGTGAGCAGTTGAAACACAGGAAAGGAAAGAAGAGAACATGCATTGAAGACCTGCTACGTGTCAGACGTGTCAATAATTAAGGGGGAGGGGCACAACACAGCAGCTAGGAGTGTTTGGCATATCCCTAGGGATAAACCTTGCTAGACCAGGTAGCACTAGCATTCCGGGACAGCCCCTGAGATTCTGCAATAAGCAGGAACCATACAGAGTCGCCAGAACAGGGAGCAGTTACTTTGTGTAAATTTTGTAGACACTCACAGCGTTATTACAAGTGGTGAACTGATGCTGCTTGGACAGTCTGTACTAAAGTCCATGACCACCCCTATGCCCAACTTGGGTTCTCTTCTCTTTTTAATTAAAGCAGTAGATTCAATTACTTTAGGAAGTCTCACTAGATAGATACCTGGTGCTGTCCTATTTCCTTAGAGGAAAACAGATCATAAAGGAATGCCATTTAATCCTTGCTATCAAAACAGAATAAGAAAAATCTGAAATCAAAAACAGTAGTTTCCATTTAAGAGTGTAATAACTAATCAACTTTCATTAAAGAAGAATCAAAAAGCAAGTAGTTTGACCTAAAGGTACTGTGTTGCTTGAGATGTTGTACTGTAAAATCTTTTCTTAATTAAATTTTTTATTTAAGATAGCTGTAGATTCCCAAGTAGTTGAAACATATAATACAGAAAGATCTAATACCATTTACCCCGTTTCCCACAGCAGTAACATCTTGCAAAACTATAGTACACTATCAAAATCACACATTGATACTAATAAGGTTGAGAGACAAGCATTTCAATCAACACAAAAATCCTCCCCCCGACCCGTGTTACTGTGTTATAGCCATACCCTTTCCCTCCTGCTGCCCCCCCACTTCTTTGACCCCTGCAACCACTGATCTGTTTTCTCTTTTTATATGTTTGCCATCACCATAATGTCAAGTAAATGAAATATAATATATAACCTTTGGGATTGGCTGTTTTCACCCTGGATAATTACCTGGAGATTCACCCTGTTGTAAAACCTTTTAATTTGTACAGATCACGAAACACAATTACAGCCTAGTAAAGTAACGAAGACCTTGGGTTCACTGATGACTCACACTACAGCAAAGGGGACAGAACATGACATTTCATTCGCTCTTCTATACCTGTGTTTTCCTGCTACTGTAACAACCGAGGCACTCTTGTTGTCAAATGGTTTTACCACCAAGACTGTTTTACACTTTGAAGTTATAAAACTTTATGCTTATGGGGCCATAAAGTTGTATGAGACCTGTCTCCAAAGAAAAACATTTCAGATAGACGCGAATTTACAATGAACTTCCTGAGTTTCTCCACTCAGAACTAAACCTTTGCTCTCTCATACTACCAAAAAAAAAACAAAGAAGTAAACAAGAAACTAAAAAGCCTGTAATTGCTGTTGTTTGAAAAAGCAACCCTTGTGTTGAGTTTTAACCACTGCAGAGAAGAAATACATGTATCTGTCAACTCCAAAATCTTAAAAACCACCAGATGATTTGTTTGTTCTTCAAATTTTTCTCTCAATCCATTTAGGATATTGTTCAAAACCATTTCTATCTAACACCCGCCAAACTTGCCAACAGAATCCCATCACTGAATATTTATTTAAAAAGCAAAAGCAAAATCCAGACCAGATCATTGGCTAACTCCCTTTATCATGTTCAAAAACAGAAACCAAATCTGCTCATCTCACAACAGCAGACCCACAACACAAAAGACCAACCCACAAATAACGGAAGGGTCTGCAACCTGTCGGCTAGTTAATAAAACAGAGGCCAAAAGTCGTCCATCTTTTAACCAGAGCCACAGCCTCTGTGCTGGTGATGCAATTTGTTAAGCAAATCAAAGCTCATTAGTCACCAGTCAAAAGATTTCCACATGAAGCACATACTATGCTAACTTTCTAACTTAGATATAAAGAGAGAGAGGGAAAAGACAGATAGGAGAGACAGATATAGGGAAGAGGGAAGAGAAAAGGGGAGGGGGAGGGCAAACCTCCTAGGCAGTTCCTTCAAAGGTTTATATACTTTAATACATTGTTGAGGAAAGTATGTTATTTAAACATTTAATCACTTGCCCAGTTAAAAAAAAAAACAAACAGGAGAATTTAAACTTTAATTACCCTTACTACATATACATGTATGTACACACACGTATGCACACACCCCTTTAGGACTGACTTCCTTATCACAACTTTGAATTACCCTCCTTTTCCTGTTTGGAGAAGGGTTCTAAGGCTAATAAATACCACTGGTTCCATCCAGACACTGGCAATTAGCCGGGATAACAGTCCGCAGTCACTACCCCTGGTATTAGCTCACTGACAGTTTGTCTCCACAGTGGTATTTGCTTGCCCCACAGTTCTAGGGTCTACAAAATGTGCCACACAGAGTGGGCAACACATTGTGCAGAAATGCTGAATGTTAAGAAAACACACACACATACATATTTAGAAAGAGAGCTACAAAATTCCAGATTGGAAGAGAACAAATTTCTTACTCCTAAACAGCCCAAAGAAGGTGCAGGTTATATAGCGTAGTGCCACTATGTGTCCAAAAGCTTAAGGTTGTGCCCTTTAAACAACCCATCTATAGCTCAATCTTCTCATCTGAACGAGGATAACAGGAGGACCTAACTCACACGGTTCAAAAGGATTAAGAAACTTGGTCTATCTTAAATCAAGGCCTGGTACACTATACACTACATGAGGGTTAGGTACTGGTACTACTGAAAAAGACTATTACAATAAAAGGAAGGCCACTCAGTGAGCCACTGAGTCCCACAAGAGGCCAAAGGTTTAAAAGACATATTCTAGAAAAGATAAAATCAGGGGTTGGCAAACTTTTTCTATAAAGAGCCAGAGACGACTGTAATTATTGTGGCTTCTCAGGTCAAGAGACAATATCCACAACCCTTGCAGCAATTATTCTCCTGAAAGACTAATAGGTTATTTGTTTACATTTTACAACTTAATGACCCATACCAAAACAGGTTGGTTTTGGACCCAGGGCCATAGTTTGGCGACCCCTGGATAAGATTATAATGATTATAACACAAGTTAGTGCTTTTTAAAGACAACATAAGGGGAATGTTTGTGAGTTGATTAAAGCTGAGTGAAAAACGTGCTGCCCCCGAACTTCTAAAATCCAGACAGGCACGGCTGGCGTGGTAGGGAATAGGTTCGGGACGGGAAAGGGCCTCAGAAGCACGCAAGGGCCTGCGCTGCACGGCTCTCCGGGTCCGGCGAGCCCTCCGCCACACTTACTCCCAGCAGCGGCCCGCGGCCGATCACCGTCTCCCCGGGCGCCAGGGCCACCCGGGGGCCGCCGTCCTGCGGCTGCAGCTCAAAGACCCCAGACATGGAGGCGAGGATTAGGCCCCTTCGCAAGGAGACGGTCCCACAGCTGTTTCCTCCTTCCGGGGACAAGCGCAGGGCCTACTCAATCCCCCGGAAAAAAACTCAGGGGGGCGGGGAGCTCAGATTCCGGGGGCGTGCGAGCAGCAGCAGGGACCTGAGCTGCGGATTCCGGGCCCGGCCCCTCCACTCGGGCCAATGAGTCACTGAGGATTTCCCTCTCACCAGGGCCCCCAGCTATTGTTTAAAAGCCCCGGGTAAACCCACCCCCACTCTTTCTCACCGTCCCCTGTCGTGGAGAACGCCGGACCTTGTAGTCCGCAGCGCCTTCCTTCTCCTCCTCGGCCGGGCTGAGACGCCCTAGCAAAACTACCAATCCCAGAAGGCAGTGCCCGCCCCACTCTGCGCCTGCGCACAATCTGGGTGAGTCAGAAGGGCCAGAGTGGGTGGAACCGGGAGGACTACCGGAATGGCTTCAGAGTCCCGGGGATTTAAATCGCGGGCGGACACAGGGACACATTCCAGCAGGTGAGAAGGTCTCCCCTTTCTTTCCCGTCGAGGTGCGGTCAGCAGCCTCGAGGGTTCGGCTCAGGCGACAGCGCAGCCTCGGCTCAGCAGCGCGGAGCTGAAGGGACAGCCCTGCTCAGGGTTGTTATTGTTGTACAATTGTCTGTGCTCCTTTTTCTTCGAACTTTAGCAGCTGCAGCCTGCGCGGGGCGCACCTGGAGGGTGGCTCAGATGAGACGCGGGGTCATTCCTTCCGACTAGCGGGGTGTGGACTGGGTTGAATGCTCCCCGAGAGCTGGGAGGCTCCCGAGGCTAGGTCTGCGCTGAGTCCACATCCCTTCCTCCGTGTGACACCTGAAAGGGGCGAGCCCTTCCCCAACTAGAGAGGTAATTCAGCCAAGTTTGGTTCGTAAAGAAGAAGAGGCAGAAAAGGGATAGTTTTCCAGGCATCCAGACAAAACTGGACTTAGAAGAAACATGCCTAGTGGGATTTTAAGAACCTGGCCAAGGCACCCTGACTGTTAAATTCAAAATATTTCCTCTTGTAGAGTAACTAACGAGAAGACGCTCTTTATTCCCTAGTGAGATCCTGGAAGTAGTGACGAACGGTAACGCTCTCCTAATATAAGGTGCTTTTTCAAGAATATAGTAGTTTGACTTCGGTCCTGTGTTGATGGGAAGGGGTGTGGCAAACACTTGCGGTTGGCCTAGGAACTTGTTTTTACTACTTTGTTTTCTTCCCCAGATCCTCAAGAGGAAGTCCTCCGTTGATCACAGGCATTAAAGTTCTAACCACCATAGTTAATTTGGATCATAAACAATCAAATGAATGGAAGCAACTGTGGTCTTGGTAAGTCCAGAAACACATAGGTAAGTAGCTCATCTAGGAAGGGGAATGGTCATGAGCTAAGTTAAAAGAAGTATGTAGCTGTATCTCAAACCCCTCCTTTAACACCACCACTCCCTGTTATAAAAGGAAGTACAAAATGGAATAAACTGATTTTAAGTGAGTATAAGCTGTCTTTATATGCAAAAATAGCTCAGCTGATTTTGGAAGCCTGCACCACGCCTCTTAGGTAGATTAGCTGACACTGGACTTTAAATCTTTAGTCACATGCTGTATACCTAGCTGAATAATAAACATTGTTTATAGTGGTTAGTCACTGTTGCTGATAGCCTCAGTGACTATTATCCTCGCTTCATAGTTGACTGCAGGACAGGTTCAACAGGCCATTTCCAAAACACCAATCTTATAACTGAATTGAGTATTTGAGACTTTGTGTCACCATAACTCTGACCCCAACTTCTTGTCCAGTTTAGATGGGATTTGTGTCCAATGTGAGCACCTACCCGTCAGGTACAAATAGATAAACAGTTCTCACATAAACTACAAAATGTTCATCAGGTTTATGATTAATTCACAAATTGTTGGTGAAGAACTCAATGGCAGGGTATCAGTTCCCACAGACAACGAGTGTTCAGGAGCTTAACAGAATTGAATCACACAGATTTCCCAAGGTATTCTCAGTAAATATTTGGAATGGAATGTATTCTCACAATAGGCATTTCTACTAAACTCAATAAATTATAGTCTATGAAGAATCACTTCTCCCTTTTTTTTTTAGAAAATCTTGGGGAACAAGCAGAAAGACAAATGTTTAGTAACAAACCCTTTTACTAAAAATATCGAAAAAGAGAAGTAATATTTGTTAAGGGCCTCCAATGTGCAGTTCAGATGTGATGTGATGACATTAATCCTAGCAAGGACATACATGAGAGGATCAGTTTTTGGCCCCATTATACAGAATAGGAAGCTTGAGTCAGGAAAGGTAAAGTTTTAAAATTCATTTCCAGAAAATATCTGGCTGGGAGTGGGATCCAGAGCCTGATCTGAAGAGACTAAGTTTCCTCTGCCTTTTAGGTTACCCATGAGGATAATTAACTAAAACATCGAGCTATGCAGAATAACTCCAAGAGGAACAATAATTCAAGAGTTCCTGACATAGAATTGAACTCGGTGGATGCTGAAGAGAGTCAACATAACTTTTTTGAACGACTGCCTCTAGAAGTTACTTTATGTATTTTCAGCCGGCTGGACGTTCAGAGTTTATGCAGGGCTTCCATGACATGCAGGAGCTGGAATTACAAAATAAGAGTCAATGACTCCTTGTGGAAACCTCATTGCTTGGCTATAAGAGCTGTGTGCAAAAAAGAAATAGATGGTGATGTAAAAAGTGGTTATTCCTGGAGGGTAAGTTTAATTTTTGTCGTCTGCAGTGTTAATAATATGGTGGTAGGTTTGAGCCCAGCTCTACCTTCTGCTTGGAGAGGCAGTATCCATATACAGAATGACATTCAGAATGCATTGGCTTTTGAACTTAAAGTTGGATTTTTTTTTTTTCTACATACCACCCTATCCCCCATCCATCCTTTAACATTTTTTAAATATTAAATTAGGGCATTTTCCTCTGTTAACCAGAAGGAAAGTGGCTACTTCTTTTCACTTCACATTATCCAAAACCCCCATCAAACTGTGGCTCACTCTGTAGATATAGCCATACTCATGTATATCTACACACACACACATTTGTTAGTATATGTGTATATCAATGTAAATACCTCATCTTTTCCGCCCTGTCAATCAGCTTCTCAGGTTCAAAACAAACTCACCAAGCAACAACATGCTACATTGTTTAGTGATGACGGTTTACCTCTTTCAGGATACACTGCTGAGGAATTACCAGAAGAGTAAAGTTAAGCTCGCATGGCTCAGTGGCAGATACAGCAACATATGCTCTCCTGTTAACCTCCCAGAAAAAATCATGTACCCGATGGACACAGAAACGTGGGGAGAAATTCTAGAAGCAGAACTGAAAAGATGCAAAAACCACAAAGATCTCATAGCTTTGACAGTTTAAAACTAGTATGACTCCTGCCTGGGTTGCAAGACGTGTATTTTTATCCATTCATTTTTTTTGTTCACCTTTTAAAATATTTTAACATTTAAAAGAAAACGAAGTAGAAAATATTATGAAAGTAAAGCTTTGTTTTTACTGGGCACTTTAGTAAAAAATATTTTTCTGATGTTGTAAGGGGAAAATCGTGAAATGTTTTTTTTATATAAGAAATAATATGCCAGTACAGTGATTCCGAAATGTGTTGTTTCATGTACTTGTGTTAGTGTCTTGTGGTGCGTGTGCTAACAAAGGATAAGAGAGCTTGGCATTTTCTGCTTCATGATAACTTAAAAATTCAGGAAACCACTTGAAGAAACTGTCTTAGTGATTCATTAAATAGTAGGCATACCTAGGCTCACAGGAAGATTACCTAAATGAAATGAATAGCAATACGTTTAAATGTATAAAAGTTTATATTTCAAAAACTTTAAAATTTCCATTTCAGTGAAATTAGATTGAGTTGTCAAACATTGAAACCATCTTAAAATGTACTAAACCTGTGGTTTAGTTTCAAATTAATCGGACCATGGGGCTAAAACTTGTGATGTTAAGGTTCCCATTCCTTGCCAACAGAACTGGAATTGCTCTCAGGGACTGAAAATTTGTGGCAACTAACCTACCACCAGAACTGCCATGCTAGTTTTCTTAGCAAAGTTCTACTTCTCACAGCCTTATAGCGCCATCTAGTGTGCTACTCACAGATAGCCAAGGCAAAGGACGTAGCTCCTTTTTGTTTCTCCACATTTAAAGAGTTTATTTATTTATTTTTAAAGAGAGAGAAAGGGAGGGAGAGAGGGAGAAAAACGTCAGTGTGTGGTTGCCTCTCATGCCCCCCGCACTGGGGACCTGGCCTGCACCCCAGGCATGTGCCCTGACTGGGGATCCAACTGGCGACCCTTTGGTTCTCAGGCTAGCACTCAATCCAGTGAGCCACGCCAGCCAGGGCTCTCTACATTTAAAAGAAAAAATATTGTAGAGAACCTTAAGTACCAGACTTAAAATTTATAGCTTTCTAGGAGCTTTTAATTTAACTTTTGTTTTCTTTTTCCTAAAAGTAGTTCACTATACCAGATTATTTGTTCTGAATCTGTGGCCAGAACCATGGTAAAAGGTATCTACAAAACATTTTAGTTACTGTGGGATTTTCTTCTTAAATTGTGCTCTATAGCATGAAAATTAGAATCCAGGAAACCAGTTTAACAAATAGGTGAATATCAAAAAGATACCCCATTCTCTCTACAAATTCCTTTTGTTCGATCAAGGAGGGGATGGCTGGCCGTGTCTTACTATCTTCTTAGACCTGGAAGGGGCCTTAAAGATCGGGTGGCCCCACCTCTAAGACTACTTGGCAACCCTGTCTTTAGGGATGTTCCTCCTGTTACCTACCATCGATCCTTTCCTTTGCAGTCTTTCTGTGGAACTTGCCATCTTGACCTGGAAACCGTCCCTTAACTTCTCCCATTCTGGGCTAAGTGACTCTGCCAAGGTTCCCTATAGTTCTTTGTGCATTCCGTCCTCAGAGCTGCCATGCTTCATTAAATTGACTGTTTTATTTGTTCCTCCATTAGACTGTGAGCCTCGTAATGGCAGGGACCATTTATTTATTTGTGTGTTCCCAAAGCCTGGAACATAGGTATTCCATAAAGATATATTAAATTATTCCTGTATTATTTATTTTAATTCTACCCAGAATATGTGAGGAGCTAATTTATTAGGTTGTTAGTAGACCAGTACTGAAATGCAATGTACAACGCACAAGATATGTGGTGTGCTTGATGTTAATGCTAATATATGAATAATTGTCATAGTCTTCTAAAAAGCTATAAGAGAAAAATAAGATTTTAAATTTTTTAATAAACACCTGAAAATATACTTAACCCCCAAAGTATCATTTATAACTTTTAATTATTGGGACTTTAGTGTAATTTTTGTAATGCTGTATTGAAGTAATTCTTTGTACAATAAGTCATGAGCTTTGATCACAGTTGCCACTGAAAGCAAAGTGTTGGAACTAAAAGATAACTCGTATGGTTTGGGCTTAGAATAAACTGCATCTGTCAGGCCGAGCCATCAGCTTCTAAAAACATGAGTGGGTGGAGTGGTGTGGAGGGG